>JAOYSI010011686.1:0-40443 GCA_025775065.1 Hiodon alosoides | reverse complement strand
AATTTTTTAAACTATTTTAAAAGGGAACATTTCCTTTTGGTTTCTCCACTGCTCCCCCCCCCCCCCCCCTCCCTCATTCGCGGTCTCACGCGCACCCTCTGCAAGAGTCCCGGGAGCTATCAATCAGGCCCGAAGCCATGCTGCTATCCCGCCGACTGCTCATTAGTCATGCTGCACCAGACCCACAGGTCTCTCTCTCCCCACCTCAGCCCTTCTCTCCCAGCCCTGCTGTTGCCTTCTCCTTCACACCCCGCCCATTGCCATTTCTCACTCCGCAATCACCATAAATATAACCACACCATATTCCAAATGCACCGGGGCGCAATTTCCTTCTAGACAAACATTTACATTCAGATTAATTCACACTCACGTATTTTTACATTCTTGTTTTCTAGGAATATTGTATTACCTCCACCTTCCTACTATTACCTCCACACTCCATCTTTTTCTCTTTTCATTCTCCATTTCTACCTTTATGGAAATGACACCATGCTTGTTTGCACTGTGTGTGTCTCTGTAAGCTTGCATCAGTTTACTATGTATGTTCTGTTTGTGAACATTGACACACTACTGACCATATATTAAAACATACTAGCGTCTCGTTTCAATTAAAAAAATTTTTTTTTACTATTAAAACTAATAATGTTAAATCTGGTCTATTTTGTTGGAATGGAATAGAATAAAAAAAAAATGGAATAGAATAAAAATGCCATTTTTAAAATCAGTTGTTACGTAACCTTTGGGGGAACTGGTATCGATCTTCCTGAATTTGATTACTCCCTTTTCATTTGTTATTCTGTCTCCTGTCTGTTGATCCTCTGTTGAAACTCACACAGTTCAAAGCCGAACTCAGGCAATCTCAGCAGTCTCTGTGCCCCTCTAAAGTCTGTACCCCTTTGTGATTGCAGGTCTTTTCTGCACGACCTCTTCTCTGCCCCATACAAAGTTAATAACCATAATTGGAGTCATCTCAGACAGTATATACGCCAGACTCTTTGGGTCCAAACCAACTGTGTCTGACAGAGCTTGCGTAGGCATTATGGGCCTGTGAAAGCCACCGTACCTGCCCTTTGGTCCCCAGAGTGGTGTTGCTACAAGCCGGCTTGCTCCACAGCAATGGTCGGAAGGACATTCTGGAGGACGGTTGGGCTGGAGATGAGTTTTCTGTTGTGTGTTGTGCTTTGGTCAGGGCAAGCTGGTCTGACGTTACATTAAGTAACACACAAAGCCACTTTTTCAGCACAATGAACTATTTAATTAAGGAACAAGGAAGCGTATTAGACTGAATAGTAGAAAGCTAGAGTCTTTTGGACAGCCTGAATAGATAGTATTTTGTTACTTTATTTCTGACCATATCTGTGTACTGTATACATTCAGATTACGTGCAGGTTATTATTATTATTATTATTATTATTATTATTATTATTATTATTATTATTATCATTATTATTTCAATTATTATCATAAACTGTACAATGCTAGGCCCTCACTCTTTCATAAAGAACATGGAACATAAATAACGATTAAGCTTAATAACAGCTCATTTCTTTTAATATTTTGTGTTTGGTAAAGACCCGTACTGGGACCAAATCAAAAGTTTGGCTATTTGCTAATCACACTTTACATAATATAATATTTAATAGCTTCTTCTTTCTATGAGTGGAATAAAAACAAAACAGATCAGCATCCTTGCTGTGTAGCAACATAACTCATCTTAATTGGCTACGAGGTGGCTAATTGTCTAATTTGTTTACAATAAATGTGTAGTTTATTAGTTTACTTAGCCGTATTCTGTCATGCCATACTGCCATGTGTGTGTAATGATGTGTATTTATGTGTAATTATGTGTATTTATGTGTAATTATGCTGCCAGAGATGTCTCTTTACTTGCTCATCTTCTTTTCTCTGGTCACAATCTCTTTAGTAGTCACTCTAGACTGAGTGACTTCTAAATTCACTCAGTCACTTCCTGTCAAACTTTGTGTTTTGTAAGTCAATCATATATGTGGATAAGGACTGTTATTTACAGATTGCTGGGGTCTTTAGAGACATTGACAGAATGACGCACAAAACTGGCATTTGCAGAGATTTGGGATGTCTCAGATTCTGTATCACTCTTTAAGCAAACAAAGCAAATGTGGGAAATACTATAATTCTTTTGGGATATCTCTTTTGTGTGATACACAGTTCCTGATCCAGAGGAGGAGCTGTTTCCTCCTAATATATAAACAAATTCTTCACCATTTTCAAACCTGCTTAGCATGCAAATTTGTGTGAGCTAGGATCGATGATGATGATGGATATTCTAGCAAGGTAACATTTGACTAAATCTTGTTTTTTCCTGATACGCTGACAAACCCATGCTCCAAAGAAGAAAAGGGAGCGTGCAGTCTATATAAGCTGTACGGTTTCGCTGGTATCTGCAGCAGTAAGTGATTTTAGTGTGGGCTATCTCTTTTGGTTGACAACGTCAGGGAGGAACACTCGCTCTGTCAGCGGGTTTGTCACATCACACCGAGGGCCACCAGAGTGTTCGTTTCTCTAGGAGACAGGTCTCCTTGACTTCATCAGCACAATCTGTCTGCCTAGAAGTACTTTTTCAAAGAGTATATAGTGAAGATTTTCCCATATTGTGGCTGAGTCAGCAAGCCCAGTCAGCACCTATAGATGGATTAGTAAATTATCATACAAACAGGCTGGTGTGAGAGAGAAAACACTGTAGCTGTAGTATTAGTGTATATCAATGCACGGCGAATTCCTGATGCCTAGATCACAGCTAAAAGCATTTTCTAAAAATAGACTCCAAATGTTCAAATGGCTAGAGTAAATCATAACTCTTTGCCCATTTTTGAAACGTATGTTTGAGCTAGATGCTGTAATTGTGCCTCCACGTTTAATATTTTTTTGTTGAAATATTTAGAAAGTTGGATGTCTCCCCAATTGATGTATTTCTGGATCTGAAGAAAGATTATGGTTGATCACCCCGTTTTACTGTCTAAAATTGTCTAGACTAAACCTGACAGGTTGCTGTCGGCTGGAAAACAAAGGGTTAAAATTAGCAATAGTCAATCAACGTTTAAGAATTGTGCTTAGGGATCCCACAGGGATCTGTATTAGGAGCTTTCTTACTTAGTCTCTATGTTAACCTAGATGTAGAACATATCCATATCCAAATGTAGAACTAGTCAAGACACAACAACAAAATTAACAACTGCCAGGGTAGAGGTGTCAAAGTGGCTTGATCACTCTTGCTTAAGTTGGAATATAAGTAAAACAGTGAGATTGTGATTTTGCAGCATAAGGCACAGAATCAGTTCCCCAGTTCTGTAAAAGGGAAGATAATTAGTCCAGTCTCAGAATTGACGTATTTAGGTATTATACTAGATTCACATATTGCCTATATGAAAAACATTAGAATAAGATATTGAAGCTGTGAAACTGTCCAAAACTGTCGAAACTACTTACATAATACTGCTGATAAGTAAAACTTTTTTTGCATGTAATTTTATGCATGTTCCCAATGTTTTCCAATTATTAAGTCTTTAAGGGAAATTTCGTTCAGCCATGCTTGGTAAAAACTATTGAAGCCTCTCGATCAACCACAAAAGGAGACTATTGGGTTTCAACTGCACACTAAGTTTGCACAACCTTTTTCAATTACGGGTGCAATGTTCTGGAGTACTCAAACTATATCTAAACTATATGAAAAGTATACCAGACTGTGTGAGCTGAATGGTTCACATTGCCGAAACACAAGTATTGATAAGGTAAGAAACATCATCATACAATGAACAATCACTCGTTAATAACAATGTGAAAATCATATGTTATTAAACAAGAATGAGAAAGAAAAAGCTAGCTTTGATGGTGAAAGAAAATAAATAAAAATGCTATCAATATTACCATGGCAGATCATTGAATTGTGTATGATCATTAATGGCTGAGTTAAGTGACTTTAAATGCTAAACGCTGGAAGGCTTTTTATTCATTTTGATCAAAACCTCAAAAATATACATTGATTTTTCATCCATCTCCCACAACCTAGCCCTATTCAGTCTCCATTCTATGTTTGAGCTTGGGTAGAGCGTAGAACGGGCACTGGCACCTTGCTCACTCACCCTCCCCCCTCGCCCCTCCCTCCTCCCTCCACCTCATTCTCTTTGCCTCCCCGGACCTCCAGGCCCCACCCACCACTCCAGAGGACAGGCACAAGGAGACTAAGATGAAGGGAGAGGGGGAGGAGAAAAGCGGAGGCACAGCAGAAGCTGGTATGAAACGCTGTCATCTGCAGGAAAGTACAGTGAGACGGGAGGGAAAGGTTGGCAGAAGGAGGGTGCAGATGAATGGCGGATCTTCTGGACACCTCTTTGGATAACCTAAATACACTCGTTTGTCAAAGACAAATAAAAACTACCACTTTACCACCGTAATACTACAGGCTGTTTTATTCACACACACATGCAAAGAAAAAAAAAATCTGTCTTAAACAAACCAAACAGACCAAGGCAGACGACTCATATACCAGACCTAGAGTACAGCACATTCCATACATCGGTATTCTGTGACAACTGCAAACGCTCACACTCACAAACCCACAGCTGGGAGAGAACACAATGACAGCCTTGCAAACATGTGTGTTTTCTCACATAAACTCCCAGTGAACACCAATGGACTGGACCATATTTTGCAAAAACTGAAGCAGATACTGTGGATTTCATAAGACAACTTAACAACTTTGTTTATCAGAACAGCAGAACACAAAAGTGAGTACTTTTTTTTCATCATTGTTTCATTGCATGTTTGAATAATTGCACTTATATTACAGTCTAGGTATATTTCCTTTACATGCTGCCCAGTATAAACTATTTTTAATAAACTCTGTTGTTTGATGGCATTATGTAATTTCAAGAGTAAAAAGCTACTCTACATGGTATGTTTAAAATGTGAATGTATGATTACAAAATGTGTACTTTGACTTAATTTTAGACAATTAATTAAAAAAAGAAGACTTTCTGAAGACTTTAAGTGGTTTAATCTGTCTTTTAGTGACCGTGTATACCGAATTTAGCCACTGTTATTTATTTGCAAATATTAAAAAATGGATTCATTTTAAAAGGGTCATTCAAAATATCAGTATCAATTCCCATGATCAAAAACAAAAACATTTGATATCAGTATATTGTTATTTCACAAGAAAGGATGAACGGTTTACTGGCTACTACATTTGGTTACAATAGTATTACAATACTGCTTCAACATGAACCAGAGGCTTCTTTGTAATCTTAAAAGTTGTGGTACGATCCTGCATTAGTAGTATTGGCCATGAAAACAGAACTTGATTTTTGCAGAAATTACTGTGAAGAGGATAACAGTCGAAAACGGACCATGCAGTGAGGTGAGAAAACATATGGTGTCAGCAATTTGTCAGCGTTAGAATTTGTCAGTGTTAGAATTTGTCAGACGTTAATTAATATTAACACAGTCGATGTTGAGACACACATGCAAAAACACAAATATTTATCTGAATAAACTTTAATGTGGATTGTGGGTGTGTAGACAGTTTTCAACACCATTATGGATTTATTTTCCATCCATTGACTAGCTCAGTGCAATAGAAAGTTGTTGTACACAGAATAGTAAAACAGACAAAACAAACAAAATATTTTTTTTCCTTTAGTGTGGCACGTTTATTTGGTCATTCCTCCATCGATTATTTCTTCTACTCCACCAGATTTATTTATTTATTTATTTGTTGATATATTTTTGTCATTCTCAGTCTTGTGTTAAATTTTCTATTGGATGAATGTCTGGAGATGGTTATAGCCAATCAATAAGATGTTGATGGATGCTTAGGATTGTTGTCAGGCTGGAACAACAATCCTAAATTCATTATCATTATCATTGTATCGAGCCAGCCAGCCGAGGGTAAAATGTCCTGGCATAATTAATTGTTCCCTCCATTCTATCAAGAGCACAAATCGCAGAAGACACTAAACAGCCCTAAAGCAAAACCGATCCACAGACTCAGTATGTGTCTCACTCTGTTCTGCTGCTTACACAGCACTGCTGAGCATGTCCGTGAAGCTCGCTCATTGCATATATTACTTTGCAGTTTTAAATGATGCGTTTCATTTTCATCCAAAAAGTTGAAAATTGTATATTTTACTTAAACCCCATTTATTTCATGCAAATAAGAACTCTATTCTAGTCCTTATTCTCTAATTTTGCCAATTGAGAGCGTGAATAAGCAATGAAGTGAACAAAGGTTTAAAAAAAAAGAAAATAAAAAGGTCTCATTTACAGTTTTCCAACACAGACTTGCCCACCAGCTCTTGGAATGGACTGGGCCACCTGGCTATAAATCAAATATAAATGTACAACTCCGTATTGAGGATATAAATGAAATATACAATTTGCTACTGTATATTCAGGACACAAATTAATATATAATTTACAACTCTGAATTTAGGGTATACATTAAATATATATTTTTCAGATAATAGGATAATTTGGGATTAATTTGAAAATATATTTATTTGGAAAGATTTATAAATAACGGATGAGTACATTTTTGCACCCCATATTTGTCTGAACTCTTCTTTTCATGATGGTGGATATTACTGAAGGATTTCCTTGCTACTGTGTTCACACACCATGGAAACAGGGACCGAATAAAAGCTTCTAGAATATTCTAGTATTTTTTTTTTAAATCAGCAGAAAGACTATTCCTTAGTTACTTGTCTGTAAAAAAACAACCAGAAGCTGTTCTGAAGAACTCTGCTCCCTTTCTCGAACCCTCACTCCCTCTGTCCAGCTGCATGAATCCCCTTTCTTCCTGTAATGCATGGCCTAAGACCCTTCGAAAATGCTATATTTGTCACGGTGGTCTGCTTTCCAGGGCTGTGCCTGGGGAGGTGCACATTGTGAGAAATTTAGTTTAGAGTATCTGATTGGCATTTTTTCTCACACTTCATTTTAATATGTTAGATAGGTATAGGTGCTGTTTCATTCAAAAACATTTTTGTGAGTTAAATGGAACAATTCTTAGAATTTTTGATTCCACTAAAATATGCACTATACTTAAGAAAATATTCTTGGGTGCTACTTAAGTAGGTGTAACCTACGTTATATAGTTTTACTTTATTGGTTTTTCTTTATGTAAATGCAAATACAACTCATTATAAATTATAAAAGCAGTACGGTACTGGTAAATAGGCCTTCCATATTTTTACACCATGAGAGTCTTTCACACAAAATAACCACATATATAACCACATAACAAATAACATAAATAATCACAGATTTTAAATACTCTAGGTCTCCATTGATACATGAAAGGTCATTTGAATACGATTTCGAACGTGAAGTATGTTAGGGAGAGAGTGCAGATGAGAGGGGAGTCTGGAGGAATAACAGACAGAAAGAGAATTCAGTCATTACAGCATCTGCAAGGTGTACAGGTTGCTTTTTTTCGTTTTGGGAAAAATAATTTACCGTGCAAATACGTTGCAAAAGATTTGTCAGAGGGTGGTTTGAATGATGTGATTAGAAACATTAGCTAAAGAGAGGGAGAAGAAAAGTAAACGTTCTAATCCTTCACATCTGGGATTAAATAATAAATAAAGTATTCATTTCTGGAATACTTGACAATCCTAACTCCTCATGGACTAATGCCAAGAAGGGATTCACTGTGAAGAGGAAAATCAAGAGACAGACAGAGAGAGACAATGAGTAGTATAGTATTTCTTTAAAATTTTTAGTCAAGAGCAACATGACACACAAGACAGAGAGACAAAGAGAAAGAAAGGTCAGGGACAGAAATAGCTCTGAGAAAGATTCTTATAACTGCTGCTGAATCAAAATGTTGACCTGTCTGCCAAGCGCCTATTGGAATTCCGTTGAGGAAACTATGTTCCAAATCCTTCTTTTTTCTCCTGGTTCACTCCCAGGTAAAAAGAAAAACACTGACATTCTGATTAGTCATGGGCAGTTATTTCGGTTTAAGGTGTGCTTTGTTTAATTACTCCATCTACGGCAGCTCTGTGGGTGTGAATGAATACAGAGATTGTATACAGTGAGTGTAGTATGTTCACACTAAGCCGTTTACACTTGTGTTGCTCTGCAGTGTGTCTGCACACAATTAATTCATTCACTGATGTTTTTGTTGCGTTTTCCTGTGAAAACATTTATTTAGATACGCACTACCGTAGCTAAGACGGGCAAAGTAATCCAAAAACATAATGAAAGTCAATAGAGAGGCACCCACAACCACAACAGTAGCAGCATTACCAGTGTGTACATGCTGCATGTATGCAATATGGTTGTAATAATCTATTGACCAAATACTTTTCCTAGCGCGTCTCATTAACTGTGATTTCTTGCACTAAGCCTTTCTGCGGCTTCTATGGTTTATTTCATATATCAATATGTACACTGCATTATTCATAATATAACATGAACCTCCAATGTAACAAACAATTAAGAAAAGATGACTGGGTGGAACAGATGGGTGAGGGACAAACAAGATGCATCGTTATACTCCACAAATTGTTGCAACACCTATTTTTTTTCATGGCAATTAGTTACCATGAAGGGTTTCACAATAGCAACGTGATCCCACAGTGATACATGTGGTTCTCAGTTGAACCCATGGAATGGGAAACTGTTTAAAACCATAAACTGTGAAAAGATGATTAATCATCATTAAAGCTTGTTTTAATCAGTTTTATTTTTCAGTTGATGATTGCAAAATCAGCTTCTTCTATATATATCTACGTCAAACTCAGGGACCCGTGAACAGATTTTTGTTTCAATAAATGACTCCTTTCCCTTCCGCCATTAAAGTCCCTTGAGTGATTCTGAAGTCCATCTCCACCGACCTTAGTTTATCCTTTAATAAGTCTGTGTTTGTTTTGGGTGTAGATCGTGAAATGCAAACAAGGGAGGGTGACGGCTTGGTAGATTCCTGTCCCAGGTTAGGCAGAAATTGCCAATTTCTAAGAACCATAAGGGGCCGGTGTAGTGGAGCAGAGAGTGCACAGTGTTTATTATCTTGCCTGAAGGCAATGGAGCATTAGTGGATTGATTGAACTAACAGCTGAGGTTGAGGGCTTGGTTGAACTCTGTGTAATGTGGCATTAATTGGGGGTGTTAATGAGACCATTTGCACCATTTGGGGCATTACCTTGCTATATCAGTGAACCACAAATCACTGAACTAAGTGGCCTCACATAATTATCAATTCAGTCAGTTGATAAAGTCAGGTGATACGGGTTGTTTTTTCAATTAGCCTTTCTGATGACCAGCAGGTGGGATGAGGTAACAATGTGAAGTGGTACCCTTTAAGTTGCCTAAACACCATGTTTTTTTTATATGTACAACCAGAGGTATCAAATGAAGGCACCCAGGAAGACAGTAAGGTAAAGGCGCAGAGACAGATTGTGGTGAAGAAAGAGAAAAAATATACTGTTTTATTGAGGGTCGCAAAGCAGAGAAGCAAGTTGACAAAAGAAGGCAAAAGGCATCCAATGGAGGCAGAGGGGAAAGATGAAAAAAAAGAAAAGATGAAAAAGATGAAATGTTGAAGGGTGCAGAAAAGGGCCACAATCCAGAAACGGAGAGCTTTACTGTAAGATAAGTTTCCCAATGAAACAAGAAAGGAACAGAAAGGGAGAAATTACAAAAACAAGTCATTCATGTCAAGCTCCTGATGCTGTTGAAGCAGGTTCAACGTTTCTCTTTCATGCCTGTAGAGGAGCTTCTACCAAATTGACATTTCATCGACCGTAGATGAGTAGAGAGAGGTTGTCCTTTGAAAAATGACTGGCAGGCAGCAGTGGAGTGACAGCTACGTGTCCGAACACTTTGTCCCTCTTCTCTTTGGGATGTAAGGAGTCAGTCGGAGGTGTGGTCTCTTTCGACTCCATCTTCCACTCAATCTCGTTATGAAAGTCACTACACAGCTCCATCTGATCAAAAGGCACAAATTGCATTTGAGGGAGCCCAGGAGCCACACAGCCGCCCCGCGGAGGCTTTGGAACCTTTCCTGGATTCTTTTTCTGGAGCGAGGTTCATAATCCCGCTGAACCCCAGGGGGGGTGGCGCTTCACATACTGTGGACTATGCCTCCAATGCACCCGCCCATGGCAACTTGCCTTCTGCTTTAAATCTCACCTGGCTTCCCCTCTGGCTCTCGTGTTCACCGGTGTCTATGCTGAAGTCAGGACGTTAGACTCGAAAGTGAGGATGCACCGTTCGGGTAACAGAAGGGAGAGGAACGGAAAACGGGAAAACCATTCTGAGCTGTGATGCCACCTGCTTCCTGTTTTGTTATTCCGCTTAAGTGGCCCCCATATGCATAGAATACATAGCTGTCTGACTGTGTAGATGAAGATGGAGATGAAGTACTAAAATGGATTGTCAGGTTTGACAACGGCAGGGAGATAACTGTACCGCATGCTTCCTTCCACTTTCTTGAGAGAGGGAACCAGGAGGGAGAGGACAGGGGGCAAAAATGAATGACAGGAAGAACCAGACGGGAGCTGTTCTGTTTGGTCTCTCATCCAGTTAATGGTTTGCTTTTTTCTGCTTTCATTTGGCTGCTTTCAGCTGCAGGGGGTTGACTTCAGTTTCAAGGAAAATTTTATAATGGTATTGTCAAGTACTTTTCGTGTTGCAAACAATGGCTTCATTTAAAATTGTGACCACACCCTGATTTTGCAGTTTTCCACATCTGTTTTAAGTTTTTGCATGAAGCTACATCTGGTTGTATTTAATAATGTGCTAAATCAGTCCTGTTGGGGCTTATTCAATACAGATAATCAAGACCGCTTTATCAAGGTTTTGCAGTGACCTTAAACATTCAGATTTCATATGAAGAGGAGACTTGTGACAGCCATGGGGACTTGTGGCACAGACGTTGGGACTTGTGGGACAGATGCAGGGACCTGGATTGGTTACACAGACATGGGGACTTTTTGATCACAGGGTTCTTCTTGAGGGCAGCTTTGGACATGGCATCCCTGACAATTAGTTTCAATCGATGGCTTTACCTAGATTGGGTGTTCCTCAGTGTTACATTCCTCCACTTAACATGTAACCTAAAGGGACCATATATACAAAAACCGAATAGAGTTAAAAATGTATCCTGTCTATTGTAAATAGATCGACGCACACAAATGGCAGGGTAAATGAGGGTCAAATATATATTTTCCTTGCTAACTTGGCTGCATACATTGGGTTCATGTTCATGTAAACATTTATCTCAACCATATTGATTTTGGCACCCGAAGTCCGTTTTAGTAAGTCCTGCATAATCCCAGCCCCCTCAGCCAACATGAATGAAAAAGTGATGAAGGAGAAAATGACGTACTCCAAAACTTCACTGAGAGGCAAATCCAGAGACATAAGGCCTGAGGAGAGGTGTCAGGTGGCAAGCTGTATACTAATTGCTCTGGCAAAGAAACTGTGTTCTTTTCTGTTGCACAACACTTGATGTTACAAAATACTCTGCCAAGTCTCACTCGCTTATACAAACTAACACAGCAACAAACGCATGGTTAAAATGTAAAACAGAATAATATACAGTCGACTATGCAGACGCACAGACTTAATAACCCGGTCATGAAATACAATATTGTAATTTGTTGATCATTGCAATGAGTGTAGCTTATTTGTTTGCATTCCACCATTGCGTCCCCTTCTCATTAACTCCTGTAGAGATCTTACGTTGTCTTCCAGATGCTGCGGCTTTGCGTCTTAGTTCCTTTTTTCAGTACTATGGTACAGCAGGATATCAGCCCATCTCTGCATCTGCTTTCTCATCTTTAAACTGTATATACTAACACAATGACATGCCAAGGCCCTCCGACGGCTCAGATACCACTCCAATAACGTAATTCTATCTGAAATCACACTCTTTATGTATAGACATCCATCTGTCACGGAAAAGTACCACCCTCCTCACACACACACACACATCAAGCTTTAACCTCCTTTCTCCTTGTCCTTAGGTCCACCAGTCTTTTCTCTTGTGCTGTCCCCACTCCCCCCACCATTTTACCGTTTATGTAACCAAGTCTTCTCTGTTTATAACCTTTGTCTGGTCGCTGTTTAGCAAATTTTCAGTTTAATTATTTTTCTGTTATATTTACTTTTTCTTTATTTCTTTCTGAAAGAGAGGAAATAAACAAGATGTTATTAGGAGGAAGGCAGAGCGGTGAGAAAAAGAACGTGGTATTTGGTTAGTGGCAGTGAGAGGGTGAAGGGTTGACGGGGGTTCAAATATATTTAAAAAACTGTCTGATCTGAGAGGGGAAAGTATGAGAGAGAAAACAAAACCATAGAGCATTATATACGCACATATACCCAGTGCATTATATATACAAGCATATACATAGATCATTATATACGCACAAGCATACGTCTATTCACGATCATTGTCATTTATCAAGTTAAGAGACAGAAACAATAGAGCCAATTTCCAGATTGACTGTTGAATTGCGTATATGAAGATAAGTTATTTTAAGCAAAAGTAAAAGACCTTACACATAAACAACTACAGAAATCCTAGCACACAACAGGCTTTTAAATACTTACAAATGATATGCCACTAACCATTTTGCAGTGTAGATGTAAAGCCATCCTGTACCTTGGAGAGGAAAACTCAGGAATTTACCTCCGGTTTGCATTTATTTCTCTTTTACATATCGAGCACTTTCCTGCGTTGCAAACGGATGAATAACTCATGGCACAAGACAAACTGGGTAGTTTTGAATACTATCTTATTTGTATTCTGCCATGACGCAGTATCTCCTCTGTTTGCATTTGCCTGTTGGCCCCAAGTGTTTCTTATCATCATGGCTCTTTAAGTGAATGTAAAAATGTTTATAGTTGCAATGAAATTGGGTGTTAATAGTCAAAAACCAAAAATCTTACTAACATTTCAAAGAAACAGTGCAATGCAGTGACACACTCACACATCTGCTAAGAATTATACACAAATTATTATGTAATTAAAAATATAGGCTTATGTCGTCGTCTCTTTCTATTTCTAACCAGGCTGGGAACAGAAGGCCCCTGGACCGATTTATCATTCCACATCAAACTGTGGGAAACAGCATGATAGACTGAACAAATGAATGATGCCTAATTTAGTTTTACTCCAGTGGTAGTAATAGGTCAGTTTTCCCCTCAGACCATTTTGATTGAGCTGGTTATTTGTTTTTTAGTGTCCTTTCAGTCATCTTTTAATGAGAGGGAATGTGATGATTTTTCATCACAGCCCACACTATTTCAGTCCTCGCTCAAGAACAAAACCTTCAGTACAAAGGGACATTTTCAGCGACTGATTCTGCTCAAAGATTCAGCAATTATTCATCCCTCTTTTATTATTGTTCTATTTCCTTTCCTATAGGCATGGCAACAGTCTCCTGGGAAACCGATTGGTACAAACAAAATCATTCCACTTTAGTGGAAGAGGAAAGAACCAACCTCACTTCTTCTCTATTCCACGGCAATACCAACCTAAGCAGCATATATGGAGGGGGTTCATTTTTTTGGATCATCCATGAAAATGCATCTGTTACAGCTGGCCCCCCTCCACCAACGAGGGTGCGGGATTTGGCCCTGGCCCATGCAGAAATTGCGGTTCTGGGATTGGTTCTGGCCCTGACTGCACTGGGGAACGGGTTTGTGCTCTGGGTCCTGCTGAGGAGGAGAAAACACCATGCCCCCATGCACCTCTTTATGGTCAACCTGTGCGTGGCTGACTTGGTGGTGGCCATCTTCCAGGTGAGCACTCCCTTGCCTGTGTCTCTGCTAGTGATGTAAAAACGAGATTCTGAGTCAGCTTAAGTAAGTTCTGAGTAAGTTTCTGCTATCTTTACTTGTTCAAGCAACAGTATTGTTTGATTCTTTTTAAAATCGGTTCAAATCTGTGAGTAATGCATAACCGCTGATGACTCAAACCTTTTAAGTTGTTCTAAAGAACTTATAAAGCCTCACTTTTTCAATCCTAGCCAGTGCCTGTATACATGTGTACCCCAGCTATTTGATAGCCCTTTTCTGTATGTATCCTTTGTCTTCTAGGTGCTACCTCAGTTAGTCTGGGACATAACAGAGCGTTTCCAGGGTCCTGATGCCCTGTGTCGTTCTGTCAAGTACCTGCAAATTGTGGGCATGTTTGCTTCCTCTTACATGATTGTGGCCATGACCATCGACCGCCACTATGCCATCTGCTGCCCCCTGCAGGCTTACCGGGGCGGAAAAACTTCACACTGCAATACCCCTGTAGTGGTGGCTTGGGGGCTGGCTTTGGCATTCAGCCTGCCTCAGGTACTTCACTGCTGACATGGTTAATTTCCCCTCATCTCCAAATACAGATACTGTCAGGATAGAAATTTGATTAAATGTGACCAAACGAAAATCTGAACATCCTGTCTTTCTTTCAGGCATTCATCTTCTCTAGGTCAGAAATCTCTCCCGGAGAATTTGAGTGCTGGGGCCACTTTACCGAGCCCTGGGGGTTAAAGGCTTATGTCACCTGGATGACTGTGGCTGTGTTTATACTGCCAGCTCTCATCATCACAGTTTGTCAGGTACTGTGAGAGCATGTTGTGAAGATGTCGAGCTTGCACAGAGGCACATTCTCTCTTTGGGAAAACCTGGGAAATGTGTTATCCTTTGTTTTAACTGTCGTCTGACATCAAGTTCTTTGTTTGCCATGTGTCAATGAATGTAAATCATGAGCCAATATCCTTCTTATGCTTTGCACTTGTAATCCTCATCACTCTCTTCGGCACAGATCCGAATATTCAGAGAGATCCACGACAACATTTATCTGAAGTCTGAGAGAACGGTGACCGCAGAGTACAAGAGGAACTCTGTCCTTTTCCGCTTCCAGAGTGCGAGGAGGAAGGAAGAGAGAGAGATGGGGAGGGAGAGAAGGGAAGGAGGAGGGGTGGGAGGTAAAAAGGGGAGAGGCAGCCACTTGTTTCAGAAAGACAATCTATCATGCTCGCACTGTAACGTTCCCTTCCACAGCCCCGCCCAACGGCCTCCCTCTTCAGCCTGCCCTCTTCGCTCTTATGATGACCCGTGCCACAGCCCTTCTTACTGCAACCTTGCCAGTGACTCCTCAGATCCCACCACCTCGGGCCGCTGCCTCTCTCCTCTCCTCAATGTGGTGGTCCTTAAACCGGATGATGATCCAACCCAAC
Source organism: Hiodon alosoides (assembly GCA_025775065.1). Classification (NCBI taxonomy): domain Eukaryota; kingdom Metazoa; phylum Chordata; class Actinopteri; order Hiodontiformes; family Hiodontidae; genus Hiodon; species Hiodon alosoides. Next base: position 25,225 of record JAOYSI010011686.1, on the reverse strand, counting down.
ACCAGAATTATTCTCCTCTCTCCGAACCGCCTCAAGGTCCCCAGTCACCTCCTTCACCGACACCCAGCAATGCATGCTGTCACTCCTGTCCTAATAACTCCGCCCCCTACAACACACTCTCAAACCCCATTAACTCCCAAGCTCTTCCCTCTCATTGTCCTGCCTACGTCTCTCAAGTGGAGTACCCAGCCCTGTGCCCCCCTCTTCCCATACCCCAGCCGCCTTCTGGGGTGTCCAAGGCCATGTCCAAGACGGTGCGGATGACACTGGTGATAGTGCTGGTCTACACCGTGTGTTGGTCCCCATTCTTCATCGTACAGTTGTGGGCAGCCTGGGATCCCAACCCTCCAGACCATGGTGAGGATCCCACATCTGCTGCCACTGCGCTCTGTCCGGGTGGATACCAAGAGGGGGTTGTTAAATAATTGACAAACAATTTTGCCCTATTTATGCTTGGGTTAGGTTGCAAATACCTAATTCTAATGTAGTCTGTATAACAAGGGAATGATTCTGCTGCCAAAACCTCACAGTATCACCGTATATTGCACAAACATCTGACCACACCAACTGAGATTCACTGCAGAGTTTTAAGGCAGACTGCATATTTCACAGTCAACAAACAACCATATCATATTTCCTGCTGTTTGTTCTCACTACAGCCAAATGCCATTATTCAATCAACACTCACAGCCAGCAGCTTGCACATATTTCAACACACGTGCGCTCACACACACGCAGATAGTTAACAACTGTGTAGCCAGCACCAGCTGCAAGCTTCCCTCCTCTCCTATTACTTTGTGTTTCTTTCTGATAGATACACACTGATAGTGTCTCTCCAAATTAACACGTGCTTCTACATTTGTCCGTGCCAATCATAAAGTGATCTCAGTCGCAGTCACAGAGGCTGAACAATAGCTCATCAAAACAAGGGCTTCATTCATTCATTCATTCATTCATTCATTCGCAGGGCTTTCCATCAAAATTAAATTCAAAGAATATTATCAAATATATTATCAATATCAACGTGGGAAAAATTGGCACAAAAAATATCTACCATAATTACTTAAGGAATAGCCTGTTTATTAATTAGCAAATTGTGTTGTGAAATTATCAATGTCTTTGGAGTACGATGAGTTAACCGGGAAAAAAAAAGAGTTATAAACTGTAAAAGTTATAAAGAGATATAAACAGGGTTCCAACAATGGTAAAATACTACAACTCTGTGCGAAAGATGTCTGTACATTCGTACATTGGTTGATATCATTATTCACACGCTCAACCAACTCTCTCCTAAACAATATTTTTATGTATATACTTAGAACTGCCCGTTATTCGTTTTCTCCCAAATTTGGAATGACCAATGGTGGTCTTTGCATCTCAGCTCAGCTCATCGCCACGAATCCTGCCACCCCGCGCGGGGAGAGTGAGGAAGTAAAAGTAGTCTTCTCAAATCTTAGTCACCTTGGACCCATCTGTTACGTTTAGCTGAAAAGGCCTAGCTAATAACTGAATAATCAACAGGATTTGCCACTCAAATTTTTCCTTTGTGGTTGTATTTCATATATAAATAAATATATTTGTTGAGGTAATGAATGTCAATTTCACGCAATTTAAAGTGTATACATTAAACATGACTGCGCACAGGAGATTATTTAAAAAAATACTGCTAGAATGTAAATGGGGAACGCAGTACCAAAATGGATGAAGGCAGTTGTGCGTGACATACACCTCGCAACTGGGTCAGATAAGGAAATTAAGTCCTTAAAAACATTGTTAGCCCACAGATTATTTTGTTAGTGAAAGACTAAACTGTTATTGAAAGAGAAAATGGAGGTTATAACATTTTTCCAGTACGTCTCTCAGACCTTCTCTTCTCCCTCTGACCAGGCGTGGCCTTCACCATCCTGATGCTGCTGGCCAGCCTCAATTCATGCACTAACCCCTGGATCTACACGGCCTTCTCCAGCAGTGTGTCCCGTGAACTGCAGGGCCTGCTGCGCTGCCGTCCCCACACCTCCCGACGAGGCTCCCTTCCGGACGACTCTACCACCACACACACCTCCACCAAGGACAGCGTGTACTGAGAGAGACGTTCACTAGCCCTGTCACATCAATGGACTAAAGCACCAGAGGACACAAAGAATTTAACCATACTGTTGGTAAATCACACGTGATGGAACTCTCACATGTTAGTGGCAAAGGGGCAGTTGAGTGCTGTGGTGGTGAAGCAAAGAAAACTAACCAAAAGGTTGCTGGGTTCAAGTCCCAGTTTTAACCTTGGGCGAGGTCATTAACCAGTAAAAAGGTCTGTATAAATGGATAAATAAAGAGCTACGTAATTAGCTCTGGAAATGAGCATCAGCTCAGAAACGTAATAATCGTGTGTAGATCATGTAGGCCTAATAGTTTTTACATTTTATATTATATTAAAAAAAGTGGACTGTGGACTATATATGAACAGATAAAAGTTAAAGTTAAACCTGAACCCTTGTACTAGTAATAAGGTGTCTTTTAAAACTGAAAATAAGTATATTATCTTAAGTTTCGTAAAAAGTTTGTCATTGAACGTTCTATTCATTAGTCATGAAGACTAATGACGCTCAAAGCAGTCTTTGGAGAAAAAACAACCTTGCTAGAAATAAGAGGCACATAAAAAGCAGCAAACGGGCGATGTGAAACGGTAATGTCATCTGTAAAAGGCTGGTCAAAAGGCGGCATGGGTAATCAAGAAATCATTGAAAGACAAAACATTAAAACCCCTAACAAAGCAGAAGACAGGCACACAGCTGAAGCAACATTTATTTCAAAGCCGCAGCTAAAGTGACATAAAATTACGCTAGTAGATTTGAAAGACAAAAAAAATGCACATTATTCTGTACAGTAAAAAGGCTTTAAAGTAGTTTAAAATGGTCTGAAATGTAAAATTGGATATGCAGGATAAAATGGCTTAAGAAACAAGGTCCTAAAAGAGAAACAACAAATGTCAGGAATGAGAAACTTTGACAGGCAGAGTAAGAGAAAAACATGTCATCTTTAAATAATACTCACAAGACACAACACCCACCAGGTTAGCCAGATCTGTCAACATTGCACTGACCATGCAAAAACAGCCGTGCGTGCATCACAAACATTTTATTTAAAAGCCAGTACATGTGTAGGAGCAGTTTTGACAACTGGCCCCTGACTGATTGACAATACATGGAAGCTAAGAGTTTGATGTAGGCAGATAACCATTTAAATTACAAATAAAAGGCACCCACATGCTATTGAAAAAGGTTTATCTCTACATACTGCAAACTGGAGAACTGGAGATATTAGCAATGTGACATGATCCAGATTTGAACCTGTGATCGCTATGTTATAGAGTTAAGTCGGAGTCTCAGCGTGCCTTTACTGGAGTTCCCAATGGTGTGATAAATTTTAAAAGGAAGGACATATGCAGAATAAAATTCCATTGGCAGGTATGAAAAATTGTTGAATGTCCAGACGATTACGCAAATGAACGTAAAATCACAAGGATTCTGGAAGTGCGACCACATTGCCTTGAGCCCATCCATTAGTTTCACATTTGATTCGCAAAGTATCTCTGTCCTTTAGCCCCTTACTCGTACTACAAGCCTTATTTGCATAACTCGTCTTTCTCAAGGGCTGTTTTCAAAATAGCAGGGGCATCAGAGACATGAATAATGTAATATAATGACTCGAGCGTTATATCTAGTAAGATACAGACATGGTCAAATTTGTTGGTACCCTTACAGCTCATTGAAATAATGCTTCATTCCTCTTGAAAAGTGATGAAATTAAAAGCTATAGCTTTTGATATACTGTATACTTGCATGCCTTTGGTATGGCATAGAATAAAGCAAAGAAGCTGTGAAAAGAGGTTAATTATTGCTCATCCTACAAAGATATTCTAAAATGGCCTGGACACATTTGTTGGTACCCCTCAGAAAAGATAATAAATAACTGGATTATAGTTATATTCCAAACTAATAAGTTTCTTTAATTACTATCACACATCTCCAATCTTATAATCAGTAATTCAGCCTATTTAAATAGAAAGGAAAGAAGTCACTGTGCTGTTTGGTATCATTGTGTGCACCACACTGAACATGGACCAGAGAGAGCAAAGGAGAGAGTTGTCTGTGGAAATCAGAAAGAAAATAATAGACAAGCATGTTAGAGGTAAAGGCTACAAGACCATCTCCAAGCAGCTTGATGTTCCTGTGACAGCAGTTGGAAATATTAAGAAGTTCAAGGTCCATGTAACTGTAGCTAACCTCCCTGGACTCGGCCGCAAGAGGAAAATCGACCCCAGATTGAACAGAAGGATCATGCGAATAGAGAAAAAAAAGGAACCAAGGATAACTTCCAAAGAGACAAGTTGAACTCCCAGGTTACAGTTTCTGATCGCACCATCGGTCACTTTTTGAGCGAAAGTGGCCTCCATGGAAGAAGACCCAAAGTCAGACTGGAATTTGCTAAAATACATATTGACAAGCCACAATCCTTTTGGGAGAATGTCCTTTGGACAGATGAGTCAAAACTGGAGCTTTTTGGCAAGTCACATCAGCTTTGTTCGCAGATGAAAAAATGAAGCTTTCAAAGAAAAGAACATCATACCTACAGTGAAACATGGAGGAGGCTCAGTTATGTTTTAGGGCTTCTTTGCTGTGCTTGGCACAGGGTGCCCTGAATCTGTGCAGAGCACAAAAATCGCAAGACTATCAAGGCATTCTGGAGCGAAACGTACTGCCCAGTGTCAGAAAGCTGTCTCAGTTGCAGGTCATGGGTCCTCCAACAGGATAATGACCCTAAACGCACAGCTAAAAGCACCAAAGAATGGATAAGAACAAAACATTGGACTGTTCTGATGTGGCCTTCTGAGTCCTGATCTGAATCCTATCAAACATCTATGGAAAGAGCTGAAACTTGCAGTCTGGAGAAGGCACCCATCAAACCTGAGACAGCAGGAGCAGTTTGCTCAGGAAGAGTGAGCCAAACTACCTGTAAACAGGTGCAGAAGTCTCACAGGAGAGCTACAGAAAACCTTTGATTGCAGTGATTGCCTCTAAAGGTTGTGCAACAAAATATTAGGTTGAGGGTCCCATCATTTTTGTCCATGCCATTTTCATTTATTTTACAATATTATGCTGAAAAACAAAATCAAAAGCAAAGTCTGATTTCGATTAAATATGGAATAAACAATGATGGGTGCCAATTACTTTAGTCAGTTTCAAGTTATTTCAGAAGACATTGCGCATTCTTCATTTTTTGTTGATGGATACCAAGAAATTTGACAAATTCGGTACCAATATAAAATACATCTAAACACTCTTACACCGTTTTACTAGATTATAATCTTAAACCATCTGTATAAAGAAATGGATTTATATAAAATTATATTACAGGCAAATACATGTTGTAGCTTCGTTTAAGAAAACCAGTGCTGTACTGGGTTTATTTTATATATTTTTTTCTACTCATTCTATTTACCTACTTGTTTTCGCCTCCCAAACAAGGTTTGGGAAATTTGCCAAAGCAAGGAATTGGCTTATAATGGCAGTCTCACTGAGAGGAGCCAAGCCTATTCGACAAATGACTGCTGTCCAAGGTCTCAGGCTACTGGCTTCAGGGGCATTACCAGTTTTCAGAGTGTTCAGTCATTGCATTGGTCTGGTCTGCCTCTAACCAGATTTAGTTCTTTATTGGAGCATGGCTGATTGGGTAGTCAGTGTTCATGATGCAATGTAGTTTAGGAAAATTACACATTGAATATAAATCTATAATCAAAACTAGCATCTGGGTTTTTAATCTCTACAATCTTTACTGAGGATCGGAAAGGCGTCAGAATTTACCTGACTCCAGTCCGCTGAAAAATTGCCGGCCCGTCATGGCACAGCACGGCTAATTTTTTGTCCATTAAAGTAACATCAAATTGATCAGAAATACAGTGTAGACATTTTTAATGTTGTAAATGACTGTTGTAGCTGGAAATGGCTGATTTTTTATGGAATATCTATATAGGCGTACAAAGGGCCAATTATCAACAACCATCAGTCCTGTGTTCCAATGGCATGTTGTGTTTGTTAATTCAAGTTTATCATTTTAAAAGACTAATTGATCAAAAAAAACTCTTTTGCAATTACTTTAGCGCAGCTGAAAAATATTGTGCTGGATAAAGAAGCCTTCTAGGCAGAGTTGCAAAGAAAAAGCCATATCTCAGACTGGCTAATAAGAAAAGATTAAGATGGGCAAAAGAACAGACACTGGACAGAGGAAGATTGGAAAAATGTAGACAGACAAATCTATGTTTGAAGTGTTCGGCTCACAAAGAAGAACATTTGTGAGAGGCAGATCAAATGAAAAAATGCTGGAGGCATGCCTGACGCCATCTGTCAAGCATGATGGAGGCAATGTGATGGTCTGGGGGTGCTTTGGTGGTGGAAAAGTGGGAGATTTGTACATCTTAAAGAAGGAAGGCTATCACTCCATTTTGCAACACCATGCCATACCCTGTGGACGGCGCTTGATTGAAGCCAATTTCCATCTACAACAGGACAATGACCCAAAGCACAGCTCTAAACTATGCAAGATCTATTTAGAAAAGAAGCAGTCAGTTTGTATTCTGTCTGTAACGGATCTCAACCTTATTGAGCCGTTGTGGGAGCAGCTTGACCGTGTGGCATGCAAGAAGTAGCCACCAAGCCAGTCCAACTTGTGGGAGATGCTTCCAGAAGCGTGGGGTGAAATCTCTTCAGGTGACCTCAAATTGATAACTAGAATGCCAAAGGTCTGCAAGGCTGTAAGTGCTGGAAATGGAATTCTATGATGAAAGCAAAGTCTGAAGGACAATTATTTCAATAAAAAAATCCTTATTTCCAAACTGGTCAATGACAATTTCCTATTCATTTTGCTATATTTCCTATTCAAACTCATTTCATGCATGTTTTCAAGGAAAACAACAAAATTGTGACCCAAACGACGGTGTAAATATAAACTATATGCTAATACCCTACTTTCTCCAACAGTGTCATCTAAACTTAAGTTATAAACTTATTGGATTTTAATATCATGACTTTATTTAAATCAGATAACCAGTGGACCAAAGAACCCGCCCAGATGTTTAAATAAAATACTGAAAATATCTCCTTGAGCCAACATTGACATACACTTATGCTGCCACACAAATTAACACACTGGGCGCGCTAAAATTTAAATGCAGACATTCCAGGTAGTCGATAAAACAATAAATGTCAACGCAGAGAACAGCAGCCACTTAATAGGAAATTCTTTCTTTGAACTTCAAATAGTAAAACTGAAGTTTAGAGAGGCGATGGATGTCAATGTTAGCATGTATTTATGCATTTATGATCCAGGTCTACAGAGTTTCTCCCCTGACTAAGTGGTGTACACACATTAGGAATTGACATAATTACGTCACGTTTATGTTTCAGTTTAGTTTTTAGGAGGCAGCACCTGAGGACACTATATCACCGTGTTCTGCTTTGCAGGCTTCACGTTTACTTCTGAAATGTCTACGTAGGAAAGCAGCTTGGTTCACCTGCTACCCTCGACTGTAAAAGTAAGGCATAACAGCAATAAGGAAAGGGAACAATAAAGAGGACATTTTACTGTCAACTAAAGATTTTAAATAATCAGCAGTTTCTCTTCTGTAACAGAAGAATACCGTTGGCAATGACAAAACGACGTTGAAAGGGAAGAGGGAGGAGAGAATTGAGCTGCAATGCTTTAGCCATGCAGTGCAAGTGAACAGAGCTCACTGGAGTTAAGCTTTTTATCATGATTATCATTCCCCTCATTTTCCTTAATCCTCTCCTCGCTCTTTCAGAACAGAGCACAAAAGCACTGGGAGAGTTATTGGTAATTGTTAGCATAAGTGATATTTACAACAAGCCTATCCCTGTTAAGGAGTGGTAGTAACCTGAAGGGGAAAAAAGGATGGTTTTTAGCACAAGACCCTTACAGATAAGATACAACATAAGATTTCTTTAAAAAAAAAAAAAAAAAAAAAAAAAAACCCCTGAATGAGAACCAACCATCTTAAAAATGGTAATGAACTTTCAACTGCTAATAGGAAACATACTGCAAAATAACTACATTTTCCAAACTCCTAATGTGCCCCATTTTCCAATATTAGACTGTCTTCATGCATTAATTAGCCAATGGCAGAAGAGGCCTTTTGATAATGTTGGTATGAAGAAATAAATAATACGTTGTAATTAACAAGGTGTTCACTGCAAACAAATACTGCATACATGGACTTGAAGTTATATTTCATTTTGAACAAACGACTAAATAAGATGGGAGAATTGGAATCTATGCTGAGTCAATGATAGCTGCTCAGTGACTGCCACCATGTGCCCAATGAAGGGTACTGCATGCCCCCACAATATAAGAGCCACAACATCAAGGCATCCAACAGGCCAATGGAAAGAGTCCGTCCATTTTAAGAACCAAAATACCATTCCTTGTGAACCCGAAAAGGTTGAGAACCAACCCCAGTCCCCCCTGCAATCCCTCATGTCAGTCATTTAAAGTCTGCCATGACGGAAATAGAGCCAAGACAACTTGAGTAACACATCCCGTTTAATTTAAAATAATTTAACAATTTATAACAAACATACTGATAAAAAACCAGCTGATTGGACCCAACAGCTCAAGACCGGCCCCGTTCAAGACAGACATCACCTCCACCCATCCCCATCGGCTGAGGTTTAGAGAATAGAACAAAGCAGCTTTTTGTGCCATGTGGCAGTCAGCAGGCTAAACACAAGCTCTTGCTTCTCCCATTGGTCCAGAGTGAGCTGCTCAAGCCTTGAAAATATGGCCAGTGATTCCACATACCCTTCACCTTGGAATGTAAATGCAAACCATGATTGCGACTCTTTTCAACTGGTATGCTAAAAAACACATTTGCCAAATGTGCCAAACAACAGAAAAATGCATTGCATCAGAATTTAAGCAAGAGCTAGCATTGAAGCAGGGTTTAGGACAACGGAAGCTCTTTATTATATAGCACTTTTTACAGCTCGGAGGTCCCGTACTAATCTCCAACTTCCGTCTGATTTTATATTTTTTTAACCGGCAAAATAGGGGTGTTGCATGGCGAACTCGAGCATGGCACAACCACCCCAGCTTTGAGGAGAGACTGGAACACAGATTGTATTCCAGACTCAGCCTCAGGCCTCAACTTACACTGCATTTTGCATGGTCTGTAATCATTTTTGGGGGTCACCCTCAGCAGAGTGGCTCCCTTCATTAACCACACGTCATATTTGCCCTTTGCCCACAATTGAGAGGGGACGCCCTTAAACTTATCTTAAACTTGAACTAAAGTGCAGGTTACTGCTTTAACTTGTGAATTGCACACACGGCAGGGAGGGACACTCCCCACGGGGTTGTGGTTACTTTAGTGGAGGGGGAGTATCAATTTCCATCCTCCGAGCATTCCCAATCAGAAATGTAATTACACGATCTAACCCACGGTCCTGTGTCCTCCCATTTTCATTTGGTGGCCTTCCACAATGACACATGGGGAACGCTCCTATCTACGGTAAAACGGTCGGATTTCAACGGAAAGAGTCCATCCATTCTAAGCAGCAAGATACCATTACCGAGATAATCCAAAATATAGGTATCGAAAGGTTTTCAAACTAATGGTTGAAAGGAAAAAATTCTCAATGAGGACAGGTTGGATTCCAAATTGAGCTTCCCATGCAGTTTTTTGACAGTTCGAGCCACTAACCCAAATCTTCCAAGTTCCTGCTCAGGCCCACATCTCAAATGTGAAGATTACCTTTACCATAGTCAGTGTCAAGAAGATGGCTATCCAACATCCACAAGGAACACTAACCCTTGCCCCAAGCATCTTTGAGAAGTGATTCACAATAGTAACCAATGTCCTCCCAGCAACCTCTCATATCATAGTCATTTATAGTCGGCTATAATGGAAATAAAGAGCCAAGACAACTTGAGGAAACTACAACCTTTGTTTTATTGAAATCAATAATTGAGTGAATTTATAAAACAAACATACTGCCAAAAAGCCAGCTGATTGGACCCAATAGCTCAAGGCCAGCCCCATTCTCAAGACAGACATCAACTCCACCCATCCCCATTGGCTGGGGTTTAGAGGGCAGAGCATCATGAACAGAATGAAGCAGCTTTTTGTGCCATGAGGCAGTCAACAGGCTATACAAGCTCTTGCTTCTCCCATTGGTCCAGAGTGAGCTGCTCAAGCCTCTCTCTGATCCAATTGGAGCAAGCAGGAGTTCATGACATACGACTGGATAAAGTCTACATTACATAATGATCAATACACCAAAAAAGTGGTTAAGGGACAATGGGTCACGAGCCCGAAACAGGGGCAGTTCAATTTACACAACCAATTATTAAATACCCCCCTCTCCAGATTAGTAACAAATGACTTATGCTGTAACCACTTATTAGTTAATTGGTAACTGTTGCATTTGCACAAGAGCATACGTGTTCCATGGGTAACTACCATTTGAAAAGCAATGCAGATATCCTAAACACACATCGATAGTCTAAAAAGGAAAGGAGAAAATGGTCCGAGACACCCCACCCTGACTGCGCCAACACATTTTTTTTAAAACACCCACATCAGAAACGCATACATTTAATTGTACTGTTAAAGTCAGGCATCTAAACAGAAGCCCTTTAAACCTCTTCATATTAGTCAGTCTGAATATATACACACCTGAAAGAAGGCTTGAAACAACTCATCTCACCTCTGCAGTTTGGGTCAGGCAATGCATTGCCATTCAATAATTAGGGTCATTCCGATAAAGATTAGTAATAACCAGAAGCAATTTAGTTCTTTCATGTCTCAAATGTATGTATTGAATAAAATTAAATACTCAAACCACACATTTGAACTTACTAAATGATACTGCAGTACTGTAATCGACCACCAAAAATAATAAATCAGCGTCAGTGAACCTGGAACACAAAAGCAGTAAAGGTAGGCTCAGTCCCAAATCGGAAGAAAAATAAAGTATAAATGAGTGGGGACAGCAGGGTAGACACTTGGTGTATGAAGAGTTACTTTAAAAAGACCCCCTACTCAACTCAACTATATCCACCGTGTCTCCAATCTGTCCATCACATTACACAAGATGGGTTTCAAGAGGGAGTACCATGCAATTAGACCAAGGCAGACACTACTGCACAGGACACAGCAGGCTGGGTTACACTGTACCAGGCTGGACTAGGACTACGACACTAGAGTTAAGCAGCCAAGAAAGATGTGAAGTACTCATTTTGGTTTCATTTTAGAAAGCTAAATTGGTCATACACACACACAAAAAACCGCTGCAGTTCTGCACCGTCCATTAGAGCGGAACGGCTCAGAACAGCACAGTGAACTCACAGAACGCAAGAAGTCCTTAAAGCCCAAAGCACTTCGAGGAGCATAGCTTTACAGCAGAAGCCCAGCAATGCATACCGTAGACTGATAATACAGTAGTCTATAGCCTAATCCAGTACTGGCCACAAAAAAAAAAAAAACCTGGACTTGCGTAGTATTGTACAAGCAGTTAGAGCATGAGCACATAGAGTTTGTTGTCCATGTCTCCTCCCACCATGGAGGCAGAAATCATTTTTGGTCTGTTGCTCTCAACCCTGCGGCTGAACAGGGAGAAGAAATGGACAGCAGAAAGAAAGCGTGATGAACAAGTGGATGAAAGGAAAAGAACCACACACACTATTAGCACATGGAGACTCAACACTACAGATTTTAACTCAAGGCAACACTGATTTCAGAAGCGGTTAGACATGCGTTCTTCCACAGGATGAGGGTAAGAGCAAGTGAGACGCACAGGGAAGGCAGGCAAGCAATGGAAAAAGTAGTACAGAACACAACACTGAAGAGAGAGGGTGGGAGAGATGAGAACCAAGGTCTAGACAAATACATTCCCTGCTGTCGCTCAGTTAACACCGCTTCCCTGGATCTCACTGGGGCTGGGAGTGTTGGTGTTGTTGGCACTGTTGTTGTTGCCCTCCTGCCCGCTGCTGACGGAGCCCCTGGGAGGCACCTCTATGATCCGAGGCTTGTCGATGATGCGAGCGCAGCGGTTCCCCTTCTCCACTATCCCTATGATCCAGGCCTGCTGACCCTCGCCCGTTCCACCCTCCTGACCCAGCTGCCCACCAGCCCCAAGACGGCTGGACTTCATCTCTGCACAGAACCTGGCAGCCTGCTCCCTGGGCAGGCAGATCAGCAGCCCCCCTAAGAGTGAGAAATCAGTAAATTTCACGCACACGCCAAACATGGTTGTCACACAAAAAATTACAGAAACTCTTACATTCCCAAAAACTTAAGAAACTACCCCTCCTAGAACTCAAGAAAAATTACAGCTATGTGAACACCAACCTTTATTTGCATTCAAGTACAAGTCATATACTTAAAAATGTAAATGACACCACCCCCCCACGATTATTAACATAGTCTATAGTCTAACCGGATGTTTCAGAAGAAGTTCCCTGCAGCAAGCCGAACAAGTTGCCACAGGCCTTGCTAATAGCAGTCATCTTGGCAATGATGGGCAGGTTGTGGATGACAAAGGCCACGTCGCTGCGCTGTTGCTGTGCCAGGTTGCGGGCATGTCCCAGGATCCCGAAGCCCGTGATGTCGGTGGCAGCGTGAGCGTTGAAAGTGTGCATCAGAGCTGCGGCTGGAAAGAAGAGAGGAAAGATGTTTATGTGGCAAGCGCAATCCTGTCCGAGCAACGTGTGCTTATAGGTCTCCCCCCCACTCAACCATGACTGGTGGCCCCTGACGATGCCAGGAAAATAAAATGAATAAGGGAGGTACAGAGGTGACCTCACACACGCATGTGTCATTCAACAAAGCTGCATCATTTCAAAGCGTTCAGAGTTGGCATCTAAATGTGTAGAACAGTCTAGATTAGCCTGTATCTGGATGCGTTACCTGTTCGGTTCAGAGTGGCCATATTCAACATGGCCTCCTGGTAGGCCTGCTCCACCTCTTCCTTCGACACCACCAACTTGATCTTATTCCATTTGTCAGGCTACAGGGAAGAGGACACAGACACAAACTCTTGATGGTACACAAACACGGAGCTACAACCTTTTTAAAATGCATTGTAATTGCATGTTGTGACTGATCACTGTAAACTGCAATGTGTAAAATAGGTCATTAATAAATGAAATATTTACACATTTTGGGTACCAAAGCAGTGGATTCCACAAACCAATATTGTCTAATCAATATGACTGAGATCCAACCGTACACGACCGATACAAAATATAAAACATCTCCATATTCACTTTAATAACCTATGAGAACTTCTACAATTTCAGTGAGTCATGTTTCCATTTTGATTTCCGTGTGCTTTTCTTTCTTAAACTATAACCGCCACAGCTGGAGGTCAAACAAGCCCCCCCTTACCAAATCCAACCACTGATGAGCGTTTACAGCTACTTGGGTTCCAAGAGGTTTGGTAAGCACCAACACGTCGCCCGGCACTGCACTGTCTGGCCTACAGGAGACGAGGAGCACTGGGTTGAGAGGCATGTCAGACAGAAGAGCTCACATAAAATACTCCACATACACGCGCTAAAGGGGCTGAATGAAACTGGACAACATAGAGCTAGGAGAAATGGTGCAAACGGTGAATGAGAATGCAGGGAGGAATTTGTACAGTTGGGAAAGCAAAGATTTTAGACAATCATCATCATTGGTGCAGAGCACCAAGAGTGGCAGGAAGGCAGAAGGCAGCAGCACAACTCGACCAGTCTAGCCACACAGGGGAACAGCGACCAGACTGAACAAGAGCCAAGGTGACAACCCAACAGAGGTCACAACCTATAGGTCTTAAGCCTGTTCACAAGGTCATCGGTTGATGGGATACTAACTTTAGAGATTAGCCATTAGTAAAATACGCTTGATAATTTTCACACAACGTTATGTTGGCTTGCTAGCCTTGACATACAATTGAAAATTAAGTCTGGGTAGACCAGCAAAGACAGGTTTGCCAAACGTCTTGTTTTAAAATTAGTTTTCAAACCCACAACTAATTTCTAGCAGCGTATTTTAACTAAAACGATTACTCGAGTAACGAATAATTCGATTTAAAAAAATAGAGGGAAAAATCTTTGCATCGAAGCTTCGTTTAGTTAATATCACTAGCGTTATGTCAAAGTTCATCGTGTTTCACACGAATGGGTATTACTGACCCACACTATTCAAAATTCAGGTGACGTCATGGAGCAAGGCAGAGAGACAGGCAAGAGAAAACGACAGAAAATGGAAACCAGAAAAAATTTAAACTGCAGTGTATCCATTGTTAAAAAAAATAAAATTAAAAATTTTTTTTTTAAATCAAGCTAGCTTACCACATCCTCAATGGTGCAGCATCTAAACCGAAAGCATCCAGTCCACAGAGCGGAGCGGACACAGGGTAACGTAAAGTTGTGAAATCTTAAGGCCTACATTAATTTAATTCGAATACTAGACTACAAAAATAATCGATAGCTACAGCCCTAATTTTAACCCATTATTTTAATTGCATTTAAGCGTTTTATTTCTTCTATGAAAAATAAAAACGAAGTCATTGGAGTAGCAAAACTTGATTTTGTCCGAGTGCGTTTCTCTAGTTAAGCTAATCACAGCAATCTTGGTTGATGCCATCACACCCCCCATTCGAAAGTATCTGAGACCTTTGATGGTAAGCCCCATAGACGCTAGGAACCATAGATGTTAGAGCAGAACATAGCAGTTGCACCTCTGCAAGAGAGAAGCAGACTCACATGATGAAGTCATTGGGCTGGCACACCACAGTGGCCACACCCCCAATGATGATCCAGGGGTTTACGACAGTTTGCCCTCCCGTGACTGATGTCCCACCCTCCTCTGCTGCATCCCTGAACCCCTTTATCATCAGAGGCATCACTCGTTCGCGTTCCTGAGGAGACATAAGACGCACACAATCATATGCTGGACTTAACCGAGAGAAACGGTAAAAGCATGAAACTGAACTGTCCAATTAGTACCACGTTCTTGCTGTCTCCAACATGCCTTACATTATATTTCCCACATTAAGCCTGAGTGAGGAAAGCCGTCCTAGTGCATACTCAGTGTCAAATACTTTTAGTTTGGAGGTGTGACCCTGGGGGAAAAGGGTTCAAAGCAGTGAGCGCACTTTGGTTACCTTGTCGTTCATCTTCTGACTGACACTCAGAAGCATCAGCATGTTGTCACATTCTGTGATACCCATGGCATACAGGTCACTCAACACATTGGCACAGGCAATGCGCCCCTGACAAAGGGAGAGACGACACAATCACACACTGAACCCGATGGTGCGACAACCAAGGCTTGTTTACGCCACTATCAGTGTAGAGGAGAGCAACTTAAACACTACCATTGCAGTTCCTTCCAAACCGAGTAAATGTATTCAATCAGAATGAGGGGGGGAAAAGCACAAAGCAAACCCACCATCATGTAAGGATCCTCCACAAGGGGGTAAAAGAAGTCAGTGGTCTGAACCAGAGAGAGACCCCCATGCCTGAGTGGAATCACACACGAGTCCATCCCTATCCCTGAAACACGGGAACAAAGCAGTGTCAGAAACGCATCATGAGAATAGACAACAGCAGAGCATTCCAGCAAGGAAACAATGTAGTCAACTATTAGTATAATGGATTTCTTATACAAAAAACAGGTTCATCTCTTTTGCCTACAGTGTGCAGAAAATGGGCGTACCCATTGTGTGTCTGCTGCACCTTAATGAAAAAGGTCATTCTTCATGGGAGGCAAAGCGTTTTCAATGGGTGACATGCTACAATGCTGAGGTGGTTTGCAAGTCCAAAACACGTTCAACTACTCATACCTTAATTATTCGCCATTATGCATCTACCACGCCCAGAGCTGACATTCCCCTGTAGTCCTACATAATTCACATTTGAGAATGAATACACCCGATCAGGTACATTGTTACATCGTTCCCATTGATTTTAAACTGAAGGTTCTGCAGTCAAACCCAAAATAAACGCGGTACGAAGAACCGAAATAAAGGAAATTATTTAGGACTGCCCTTTGAACGGCCAATAGTCCACACATGTGCCTGCCAAGTTCAGTACAGTACTTGATTTTTTTGTGCGTGTGCATTAACTGCACCATCTACAGTTAATTGCATAATAGTTCCAAGGATTGCTGGGTGTTCTTTTAGCATACTTAAAACAGAAGCACAAATCCTTCCGGAAAAGGACATTAAACGAACAAGCAAAAACATGGTTCCGTAATAATCATTTTATTTGAACCATAAATAAATATTTCACCGTAGAATGGCGTAGACGTCAGAGCCGTTTTCGTCTCCAATATTCATCCGGTGTCGCTCATCCTACTCATGGTTCACGCAATAAAATCGTGGGTTTTCGGCTACAGAAGTTACCACAGCTTCGCAGTTTGCTAACAAAAATTAATCAAGCAAACGAGCTCCTTAAAACATCCAGTTAAAAGCCATCTGGACATTTCTGCACTGAACGTCATGTGAAATTTGGAAACAAAGTAGTAGCTTGTTTGCTAACTACTTGCCTAAAACCTATAGCAAGAGAGCTGCTAATGCATGGGGTGTATTGAAAATGGGGACGCTAGGCGCTAAAAACCTCACATTGACCAAATTTCGCTAACAAACAAAACTAAAATTCCCATTTAAAAAAAAAAAAAACTGAACAAGCTGAAATGGAATGTCTTACCAAGACGGGGGCCTTGCGTAGTGGGAGCGAGTTGGCCGTATTCGGAGGCCTCGTCCGCGACACCTGTACCAGTACCCCCATCTTCCTCCGCCACTGTACCCGGACGGTCAGGTTCCAGTCCCTGCAGGAGTTTGAGCAGTGCCTCCTGAGGGACCTTACAGCCTCATCCTTTCATATCGGAGAAGGATGTAAGACGGAACCCTCGCTCTAGGCCATGATCCTCGGGCTGGAATGGTTGATAGCCAAAGGGATAGAGCGTCCCAAGCCCAGCCGTTCCAGTCATATCAACCGGCTGGACCGTGGGTGCTGAAGAGGACATTTTTTTTGTTTTATATAAAAATATTTTTCCTGGTTACCATTTATAACTTTCAATATACGAAACCCGACACTACCTAAAATACAGCCTACACGGCTTCTCTTAATAAAACCGCGGCAACTAGCTAGCTGTATTTGAATGCTCGGCCAAAGAGGCGGAAATTTTGGAGTGGATCTACCATTGCCAAAAATGGAAGGGGGGTATCGACTTTCAGTTCCACTTAATTGTAAGTATCTGGTCAATATTTATATTAAATCAGTCTAATACAAAACTGTGATCGTAATAAAACAAACATACTTATGGGTAAACGTATACTTTTAGGACAATTGTGAGATGCCTATTTCTCTATATTTGAGTTGCATCTCCTAACGAATTTTATGATTCCACCCAAACCATATAAGTAAAATATTAGAATTATCTTTCTAATCAGCAGTGATGGGAATTCTAGTTCGTTTTAGTGAGCCAGACCATTTGGCTCAGCTCAGCAATAAGAGCCGACTCTATCGGCTCCCAAACGGCTCTTCATTTAGTACCACTTCTGGCTTTTATAATTCAGCCAAATTTGCCAATGTTTTGACCTATGATTGGTATGTGTGCACACATCACTTAAATTATTCAATGTAATTATACTAAATCTTATAATTTCCAGAATAACATAATTTTACATAGTTTTTAATTTAAAAAAACATCAAACATTATTACACATGTGTATTGAAGGTATTATTTATTTTGAACTATCCAAAACACAAACCATTCCAAACAAACCACACTCAAAATGGAACCATATAACAAATAATAAATAAATTACAATGCGCAAAACAGCAGCATCCAACAGTTCTAGTTGTATTTATTACCAGTGAAACATTGTAACATTGTCTTTAGGGCAGATTGGCATTAAAAAAGACTAAGTGCTTCAGCTTAGATGGGCTGATTTGGTTTCTTCTCTCTGTTATCTGCCCTGTTTTAGAGAAGATTCTTTCTGAAGGGACTGATGTCGCTATGATGCAGTCTCCCTGCCATCACCAAGTCGTGGGTGAAGTCTTGGTCCCCCACCAGCTCAGCGGGTCGGCGGCTCTTTGGATAAGAGGCTCCTCAAGATAGGATCTTACTTCCAGAATAGCATTTGCTGTGGGATTCCTTCTTGCAGTGTCCCCCGTTGCTTTTTCATGGCCAAGGTAGAGATGATTGCGTCCTTGGACTTCAGAACCCGTTTCTGCATATGAAATGTTGAATTCCACCTTGTAACACATTCCTGTTTGGACCTCAGCTCAGGTAAATCCATCTGACTTCAGCTTCTCTGTGGCTAGTGTGCTCTTATGGAAGAATTCCACCATCACCTTCACTTTGTCTACAGTGGGCTTCATCACCTTCAGGGCATCTCTTACAACCAGCTTGATTGTGTGCACGAGACATGGGTGGTGGGTCCATTTCAAGATTTTAATAGCTTTGGTTATGTTAGCTAAGTTGTCAGTAACACAGCAAACCACTTTGTTTTCGACTTGCCACTCTTTTACCGCTCTTAGCAGTTCCTCTGCCAAGTTCTCTGAAGTGTGTCTGTCACTAAACTCAAAACAGTCCAGGGGTAGGACTTAATTTCCAATGAAGTGAAATGTAACAGACCTGAAGGCAGTGACTGTAGACACTGCAGCAGCCACGCTTCCAGTAAACGCACAGGCATGCTAGCTTGCCTGTTTTCTTCTAACTGCACTGTTGGATGTACAATTCTAACACATCACTACTAATCAGATTCAGGTTATACTTCGCAAATGTTTACTTTACTAGTTAATGGTCATACATATAAATGTTTATATAAGAAAGTATCATTTTAAAGTTAACTCTAACATAAAGTCACTTGGACTTTTATTCATATCATAGATCTGCAAATGAAACATAACAATGGGTATAATCACTGCACTGTTATCTACATCGCCACCGTAGTGAGAACACGTGCAGTAATTTTATTATAATGCATAAAAATACAAACTTCTCAAAATAGTCAGTTGGGTGACTATGACCCCACAGTAGTGAGCTAAATTTAAAGGTGAGGGTGAGGATTGTAGCGGATCTAAAAAGCTAAATCCTCACCCTTAAGGGTCAAAATACTTACAATGATTAAGCTCATCCTCTTTGTATGTGCACTTTTTTTGGTACATAGACAAATGGAAAGACTGATTATTGAAAAAAAAATTATTTATTCATTATTTTCATATCAATCACATTTGACTCAATCTTTCCATCTTTTGTTCAGTGTTGTAGCACAGTTGATGAGAACAAGCGAAAATAGGCTTGGATATTTCTGCTTGGATATGGCTATTCCCATTGAGGTGTGCATAAAAATGTGACAGTCCACCAGGCATAACGTATAAAAGCCAATAGGAAAAAGCAGCCCATCACCCAGTATATACGTTTTCAAATTACATCTGTTAGATTGACTCAGTGTGTGTATATGAATCCCCTTTATTTAGTCATTCAGTGGTTTAAGTAAATTATGCCTGGATAGTGCTTTTTGTGCTAAAGGCAAAATAGTACACAAGGATGCCAATGGCAGCAGCCCAGACCTCAGTAGAAACCCAGGGACCACTCCATGCCCCCTGAAAGAGAAAATACATATCGTCAATAAAATAAAGAACATGTGAGAAGTTCTTCAGCACAGTTGAGCAGCTGCAGTACCGCTAACCGTGTGTTTATTGAAACACTTTTTAAAAAGTATTATATGAAATCATTAGTGTATATCAGTGAATAGTTCAATATTAGGGCTTTATTAGCATGTGTTTCTTACTCTGTGATCCACATTGACAGAGAACAGCGGTTTGATGGAGTCCACATCCTCGTTGTTTCTTTGCGCCTGAGAAACACACATGATTATTGACCTGGATGGCTGAACACTGGAAAAAGGGGACAGCTCATTGTATGTGTAGAAGCAAAAGAGTAGAAATAGAATTTATACTGAGAAAACTGTGTAGCGTCTCTCAATGACAGGAATTCACACTACCACCAACCTTGCGCAGGTTACTGTACGATTCCTCATCAAAGAACTTGACCTGGTAAGTCCCTGAGCTGGCCTGTTTGTGAGGGACACTCCAAGACACCTGAGTGAGAATGGGTGAAAGGTTACTAAATATATTGCAATGAGGTAATTACACAACAAAAATACTGAGAGAGAGAGAGAGAATCTCAAACCTGGTATTTTCCAACATCCTGGCCCCTAGTAACAGGAAACTGCTTCCCATTGACGTCAGCATACAGAACTACACTCTGGTTGGGGAAAAGATGTAGTTTTGATTGCATTTCAAGTTCAACTAATATGTTAAGCAATACTGCTAAAAAATAAATTTGTGCCAGAAATAAAAGTATCTGCTTGAAGAGTATTCTGGAGCAAAACAATAATTAGAGAGGAAGAAAAAAAAATCTTACCAAAATTGCAAGCTCAAAATATTTCACCAGAAATCAACACTGGTCAGTCAGTGTAACATTTATGAGAGTTTACATTGTGTCAGTGGACAAAGCAACATTACCTGGGCCCCATTTGCACAGGTCAGGCTTAGCTCCACAATGAAAACAGACTCTGAGGAGATGACAGCATCTGTAGTCGTGTACGAAGAGGATGTGATGGCAGGGCCTGTACAACTTTCACCTGTAATGCACAACATAACAAAGTGCCCATTAAATGAATAAATCGTACAGACAATTTCAGTGGGACTACTGAGTGGGAAGAAAACTAATAGCACACTAAGAGTACACGGCACCAAACCAGATCGTTAATATCAGTCATTCAGATAGAATACATGTATTGTAACCGCCTTGGACAAAGATCCGACACCGGCCAATTACGGAAAAAATACCCCTCATTATTAACCAAGGTTTAATTCTACTTAAGGAGTACTTAATAATCGATACTTAATTTTTAGATACAAAAGTCTGGCCGATATATACTACGCGATCGTCTTCTTAGTGGGTTATACCACAGACAACTGCCATCAATTGATAACACAACATATTGAATGTACCGGCAACAAGGCAGACGCATAGAGCCACGAACACAGCAACACCTCGCCACATCTTCTTTCCGTCTTTATTTGACTTATTCTCACACTCTATCCAAACCGACCGCACTGTACAGACAAGAAATTCGGAGATCGGCTTGATGGACACGTCACGTTAACCCCGTATAAATTCAATGCGTTACCAAGAAGTCTCCCTCTAGTGCACCCCTCCGCAACTGCACGTCGTTTGGTGTTAAATATAGTTTATAGTTTTCACTAGGTGCGGGGCACCAGAGCAAGGATGAACCGAAGTGCAGGTCCAACGCGGACCGAGTCCCGGCCGGACACGGCTTTCGAGGCACAGCAAGGAGACTTCGTAGACGTCAAAATAACCATGAACTTTAATAAGCAATTACATGGACCCAGATACACGAAAGAACAATGACTTCCAACGAAAAAACTTTTGTGCCAGAGTTATCAGGAGAAAAAAAACCAAGTTGAGAGGAGCAGGGGGAATTAAAACAAAGAATGAACGAAACAGTGCAAATGAGTTAGTGGAACGTTAGTCGATGAATTAGGTGATTGGAAAACATGACGGAGTAACAGAAGAGGTAAGTTTAGTTGCTTAGTGCAGTGGTTCTCAAACTTTTTTGCCCCCAGGGACACCTTTGTAAATATTAAATTTAATATTTTTTCCTCAAAATACAATACATACAAATACATACATCCTCATAAATATGAAATAAATATGCTGCCTCTGAAACACAAAAATAAACTCAAAACCACATTTTGGCAAAACAAAATCAGATTTTATTGTTAATTATATAATAACTAATTTAAGTGCTTTTTAAATGATTCATTGATGCTTTAACCAACAATACAGCACGTTTAATTAAGTTTCATTAAGAGCACTAACCTAAGACCAAAAAGGCAACTTCACACTCACACACACATGCACACACCCACGCTTTCGAATTAATAACCGAGGCTTCAGTGACAGTGGCGTAAGAAAGTAGTTCTATACACCAAGGGTGTTTTAGGGACAAAAACCTGAAAAAATGTATTGAGAATAAACCTGAAACCATGTCTTGAGATGTGGTAACCATGGTATCAGCAGAATAATTGACTCCGGCACGTTTCGCGTCGTGGCCTCATTACCACCTCAGGGTGTGCATTCATTTTCAAGAATTCAATAGTCTGTCGTCAATTATTCCTTATGCAAGGACAAATACCATGGGACCTCCCATGGTACACCAGAATGCCTCGGCACTCCATTTGAGAACCACTGGTTAGTGGATGCTTTTACCCACAGCTTACAATTTCTACATTCACCCACTTATACAGCTGGCTATTTACTGAGGCAAAAAAAGTACCTTGCTCAAGGATACAACAGCTGAGGTGGGACATGAACCTTTCGGTTACATGCCTGTCACCTTACACCACCAGCTATAATCATTCAGATGCCAAAAAAGTGACCTTCCACAACTTCAACACTATCATGCAAATACTTAATTAAATAAAGAACCACACAGACGAAAATCTCCGATAGATAAAATGTTGATATTTATTTGTTCATTTCACCGTTTTCATTGCAACACTTTACATAAGGAATTGTTTATTAAAATGTATATTACTAAGCAATACACAAGCGAAGAATGGCCAGACTTGTTCATTTTATGTAACCTTGAGAGAACTGAAAACAGGCAATTTAAGGTTGCATGTAAAAGTAAGTTTGGGCCCTTCTGGAATAGATCCTTAAAGAATGCGAGCATAGAAGAGAGAGAAATTATATCAACTCACACATGTACATAAAGCATAAACATACAGTACTCACAGAAAGTCTAACTGTCGGTTAAAACGTGTGTCACTGTTTTTCTTTAGTCTTCATTATAAGATATAAAGAAAAAAGAAGGAATGGATGACATCTTTGCAGTTGAATCCATCTCTTAAGGCTCAATGTCTCTTCCATTTCTCTTACTGAATACATTCCATTACATGTATTTGCAGGGTGTCCATCTCTGGTGCTTGATACTGGCACTTTGGACACCGGAAATCAGGCAGTTCTTCAGACACACTTGGCCTTCGGAAGGAAGAAGGCTGAGCAGGGCTAAAAGGTACGGTTGCTCCAGGAAACCCTCCTGCCCACGACAAACACATGCAATGAAGAATAAAGAGGTATGAATTCGGACCCCATCTAGTCTTATTTCACTACATATTGTTGACCAGTACTGCACCCTGGGGAGCACCTACAGTGCACCCTGAGAAGCACTAGTGTATACCTGTTGGGTATACCCTAAACACAGTGGTTTGGGTTCAAAATTAGAAACACCAGTGTGACTTCTAATCTTTTAACCAATTTTCCAATGTTGAATACATCCTTGATTAAATTATACAGGAGCACTATATAACCTAGAACACAAAATATCCAAAAACGTCAGTACCTCCTTGTGGTGGAAGGTGGGAGTGGGCAGACCGGTAATCTTCCAGGTGCCTCTGCTGCATTTGCTGCATACATGCTCTGTGAGGAGAGAGGCTGGCTGTTAGGGTCATGTGGCACAGCGGTGAGGGCACCTGGGAGCACCCTGGTAATAGACAGTGAACTGAGCTTAGTGAGGCAGAAGCCGGCGTTACCGCGAGGTTCCCTCAAGCCTGAGCCGCGCTAAATCAGCCAGGGCCTGATTCAACTGCTCCTGCAACTCCTCCTTCAGCTGGTGCAGCTTTTCCCGGGCTTCTCTTTCCGCCAAGAAGTCCGCTTTGTAAATCTCTGCCTACATTCGACACAGCAAGAGACGAGGCCGCACGGTGAATAGATTCACCGCATACCACACAAAGGAATCGCCAATGTCGACAATGTCCTTTTCGCAAGCAGTTGTGATTTTAGAGGACCAATTAAAAATGTAGGTCGTATAATATTTTTATGGTCATAGAAGCAGACATCTAGAAGACAAATCTGATTTACGTAAAAGCAGTTTAATGTATAGCATTATATTTACTACAGCAAGAGGTAACCCCGTTCCCACCCTATGTAGTTTTAAGCTTTCAAAATCATCACAGTAGCTTGAGCTTGTCCGTAATCAAACTAAGCTTGTCTGCATGAAATGTAATAAAAAAACAAAACTGATACAGACCAGGTATGCCTACTCACTTGGTACTGAACGTGCCAAAGAAGGTAATGACTATTTAGGAGGGGACGATACCTGGGCCGTGAACACCGGCACCGTCTCCAGCAGTCCTCGCTGCTGCTCCACCGCCTCCTTGAGCTTGTCAATGAGGTCCTGCTTCAGAGCCAGAGCCCTCTCTGCCTCCACCAGCCTATTGGCCATGTCCTCCACCTCCCCACACTGATGGACATACACACACGTACTATGCTTGGAACTGTGCTTGTTTATTTAAAAACAGAAAAAAGACACACAGATACAGGAAACACCGTACCCTGTGTTGAGCCAGACTCTCATTCTTGAGCTTGGCGTCGTAGTCTTGGAACATCTGTGTGTAAGCATGCTGCAGCTGGGCCAGCTTTCTTCTAAAAAGCAAGCCAGTTACATTACATTACATTACATTAGCCAGAAAGAGAGAGTACCAGCTGTTGGGTGGCTTGCCCAAAATCTGACTGTCATATCTCTATGTACACCTCCCTCCAGGCCCCTTAGGGGTATTGTTTCACCACCTTCAATTCTCCTTAATGGCAACAAATTTCACTCCAAAAGCAATCAGCTTTAAATGACCATGGCAAGATCACTGACTGTTTTGTACCGTAACAGATTCCCGGGACTGGGGGCAAAACTCACTTTTCCTCAGTGAGGACGGATCTCTTTTTCTTTAAGGCGACTTCCAGGCTCTCAGTATGCAGCCGTAGTTTGTCCACCATCACACTGTGTTCCTGCTTCAGTTGATCCATGTCCCTCCTCAAACAGTGCAGGCTCTCAGTTTTTTCACTCAGTCTGGGAAGGAGAACGCAAACACACAATGACACCCGAATATATAGAGGGGGCAGAATCAATGTTGCACACAGGAGAACTCTTCGCAGGGCGTGACACAGGCACGCACTTACACGCATAGGCGGACAGACACATGTGCATGCATGCATATACATACACACAGACAAAGACACACACACACACACACACCCACGGGGGGGGGGGGGGGGGGGGGGGGGGGGGGG
>JAOYSI010011676.1:18850-40445 GCA_025775065.1 Hiodon alosoides | reverse complement strand
AGAGAGAGAGAGAGAGAGAGAGAGAGAGAGAGAGAGAGGGGGGGGGGGTTAGACAGAGAAAGGGAGGGGGGGTACAGAGCAGAAGAGTGGGAGGAACAAGAACAGGGGGGCGCATGCAAAAGGCAGAAATGGAGAGGAGAGGACCTGGTAGCAGAGAGAGGCCGACACACACACACACACACTCCCACCCCCACTGACCTGTGATAGGGGGCGTCCTAACGTCCTTGTCCAGGGACAGTGCCGCCCGGCACGCCTCGCTATAGTGGCGTTTCAGCAATGCACCCAGCATGTCCGGGCTTGACTCGTCGTCCTTCCTCAAGGAGTGGGGAAGGGACACATTTGGGGGCACCCCTTTGTCGTACGTGTACAGGTAGCAACTGCAACCAAAAAGGACTTCCATGAATGCAGGCACAGGCCACCCCCAAACATAGTAAATCACGGTTTTATTAGTGACCATAATTTCATGAATTATTTTTACCAGTGTACCAACATGTCCCAAAAAAGTAGCAAGAAAAAGTAGAAAACACTAAATGTTTTTTCTAGACGCCAAAAGCCAAAAAAAAAAAAAAGTCCTGCAGTCCTGCCCGTAAGTGGCTTCGGCACTGGCGTGGGTTTAACAAATGTTTAAGTGTGAGCAACTTTTCATCCGTTCCTGGATTTCCTCAATGCTAAAGAGGGAGGCGGGCGGCTCTTTCTCACCGCCATGCCTCACCAGTTAATCCTGCAAAATCCACCAGTCTAGCCACTACGCAGAGCTCAAGGCCCGTCACACCATAATCCTCTCCCAATCTTGGCATTGCCCCCCACAGAGGTGCATGCAGGGAAAAGGGTACCTGGGGTGAAGGAGTGCAGTGTGGATGGGCTCCTCTTTGATGTCCGCATACAGACGGTTGAAGACCAGGGTGGTGAGGGATTGATCCTGTGAGGAGACAGTATAAATAATGATTTCTTAAATAAAGTGAAGCGGGTTTTGTTTGAGGAAGAAGGTGGAGCAAAAGGCCCAAGGGCCCAGCGGTGCTGTGACCTGCTGATCTCCACAATAGGGGAGAGTTATAGGTACCTTTCTGCCTGGATCGCTCTCTGACAGCTTGTCACCAGGGGAACAGAGGCTGGAGGTTGCACTCCTCACCTGGTCATCATCATAGTGAGCCTTGTGGGAGAGAGAGAGACAGACAGACATTGGTTAAACCTGTGGCCCCTAACTGACCAGCATCAAGACGAGAGAACACAGAGTCCCCCTGTGCCACGGCCAGAGGTGCAAACTCGCCGGCTTGTAAAAGGGCTTACCTAGCTTGGACCAGCCAAAACGTACTGTTTGTGACAGCGTTGATCGGCCAGGTTTTATTCCAGAGTAATTACACCCCATGCCCAACCTCCGACCCCAGATTACCGTCCTCATTGTGACTGATGTGAGAAAAATAACAACCCTCTGCAAACAGCTCTCACACACAGGGCAGAGAGGAACTCTCCCACATGGGGCAGAGTGGAGCCCCCTGCCTCTCCCTCCCCCTTTGTCTCCAACATCACTCTCTCCTCCTCTCTCCCCCAACAACCCTGGGAGCAACTGAAAGGTTACGGACTGATTTACTAGTTTGGGGAAGTACATGTCCCTGATTCGCTTAAATAATAAACACTGGACAGTGAAATGAAGGGCATTCCTGTCTCTGCCTCTCCCAGGTCACAGTGACTGCACAGCCAGGGTTTTTTTTGGCAATCCAGGTTTTTTTGTGCCGCAACCCCCCCACCTCAGCCATCCATCCTCTCCACCACCAACCCTCAGGACCAGCTGCTCTGCACGTTCAGAGTACGCTTAGTGAGAGGCAGAGAGTGGATGGTTATCTACTGCAGACAGGCCTCCTACAAACACACACCCACACACACACACACAACTATACTGTCAGCACAGAACAGAGCTCAGAGGCCCAGGCTGAAGAATGCCCTCTGGGCTGCAAACCGAGCACAGGCTCTGTGGGAACAAAGCAGGCTCTGTGGTCCTGCACTCGCCAGACAAGCAGCACAGAACGTGCCGGAAGGGTACTGACAAAAACACAAACACTGAGGGGGAAAAACCCAGCAACCATAGACATGCAGAGACAGCCTTTAATCACCCTCTGCCAACTCGCATCCAATCTACCCTGACCTTCACAGGCAGTAGAAACCTCAATCTACCCTGACCTTCACAGGCAGTAGAAACCTCAATCTACCCTGACCCTCACAGGCAGTAGAAACCCCAATCTACCCTGACCCTCACAGGCAGTAGAAACCCCAATCTACCCTGACCCTCACAGGCAGTAGAAACCTCAATCTACCCTGACCCTCACAGGCAGTAGAAACCCCAATCTACCCAGACCTTCACAGGCAGTAGAAACCACAATCTACCCTGACCTTCACAGGCATTAGAAACCTCAATCTACCCTGACCGTCACAGGTAGCAAACCTCAATTTAAACCAAAAGCAAATTCACTAGACATCAGTTTACATACTTTTTTTTAAAAGCAGGACTACTGAAAAAAAAGTGTGTAGACAGAACACACTGGACAGAATGTCAATGCAGTTTGGGGTTCACTTTCCCTAGCGTGTGAGGAGGACACAGGCGATGCAGTTTGGGGTTCACTAGCGTGTGAAGAGGACACAGGTGATGCAGTTTGGGGTTCACTTTCCCTAGCGTGTGAGGAGGATACAGGCGATGCAGTTTGGGGTTCACTAGTGTGTGAGGAGGACACAGGTGATGCAGTTTGGGGTTCACTAGTGTGTGAGGAGGACACAGGTGATGCAGTTTGGGGTTCACTAGCGTGTGAGGAGGACACAGGCCACATAGGGACCTTCAGGAAGCATGTTAGTTCAGCCAAAGTTCTATGATACTGCTTTGGCTTTTAGGTGAGTGAGATAACAGTCTTGCACACCCCAAATCCTATTTTGAGCGCTGGTCTGACCTTCTTAAAAAGGCCGGGGGGGCGGTTGGACATACCTGCCTTACTTCCCTGGTGGGGACAGGGGTAGGGGTTTAGGACCCGTGCATGTATGTGTATGTCATCCTTCCCATGCTGGACACCACTAGCTCTACCACAACTGATCCCAGAGCCACAGAGAAATAAAAAGTAGGTCAACCTAACATATAAGGCCATTGTGTTGGTACAGCACCCATCTGCGCCAAGCTGCACTGGATGAGGATAGAGAAATTTCACCATGGGTTCCCATCAACAGCACAGCTCCAGAGGATACTGGCCATGTTCGTCATTTATATGACAACAGGGAGCCCTGGTATAACAGACAGACACAAACCCCAGAAGCCCAGACTTATGACAATGTAGATTAGCTCTCTCAGCCTAGGCAGAACTCCCCTCCCCCCTCCCCCCTGCTGTTCTTAATCCCTCAGCAGTCTGCTTCCACTCCCTGCCCCAACACAGCACATGCAGGCACGCACACAGACAGACAGACAGACACAAACACACACAAACACAAACAGCCAGACACACACAAACACACAGCCAGCCAGCCAGACAGACAGACAGACAGACAGACAGACACACACACACCTCTAGACATCAATATGACACACAGCACATGGTATGACACATGGTGATCTTGGAGTCCAGGGAGGGGGGTTGCCATTTGGCTCATACACAAAACCGCAAAGCACATAGTTGCACTCACAGACGCAATACATTCACCCCAGTCGAATTTGGCTGTGGGCCTGTAGCAGGTTTTTTTTGGAACTCAGTGGCGCTCCGTCTAGACGCATGTCGTCAGAGGCTCCCAGACAGAGCCAGACAGCTGTCTGAGAGTCCCACTGTTCCTTCCCAAATCACACGCTGTTCAGACGGACCAAGTCGATAAGACTCCCCTCTCCCCCGCTCTCTCCCCCTCCCACCTCCACCAGACAGAGCTTAAGTATAGTCACTGAAACATTGTGGGAACGTTAGTGACAGGGTAGTGACAGGAACTGGCCAGGAAGGAAATGACAATGCACTGATCTTAGAACAGAAAAACCAACCCTTTCAGCTGAACTGAAATGGTCACAGTGACGACAACATTTCCTTTAGGCTCATTCGGCTGTACCCCACCCCCGACCGACAGGACGTGGGTCTGTTTCTGACATTCAGCTCGTTGATTCTCCTAGCTCAGCCCCCTTCCTCCTCCTCCTCCTCCTCCTCCTCCTCTAAGGGAGCAGTAATCAAGGTGAAACACCCTGCTCCACTCCACAGTTTCTCAGCCTGGTGCAGCAGCACTCCCAGCCTCTTTCTGAGTCATCGCCAGGCCAGCTAGCAACAGCCGGAGTGTGTGGGCAGTCTGACGCACGTTACTGTAAGGCAAGCTGTGTACAGACAGCCTTGCCTGCGCACACACACAGACAGACAGGAAGACAGGCAGACAGGCAGGCAGACAGGCAGAAAGATCTCGCAACCAAGGAGACGGTTCACAACAAAGTTTTAATAGGGTTTCATTACCTCCCAATTACAGTTTGTTGCTACGTAGAATCTGAGCAGAGGGGTTGAGCCAGGGGCAGGGAGGAATTAACGCCCACCTGTAGGGTGGACCACCTCTCAACCCTAACCTGATCTTTCATACACCCTCGTAGTTCAAAAAAACAGCACACCCTTACCTTTCGTGCACATATACAAACGGTTAAGCAGTTAAAACACATCGGGTGCTCCTACTGTCAGACACCAGACCCCATGGCTGTGATAAAAGAAGTCTCGTTATTAACTCGCACATCAGACTGCCAAATCCTCAGCTTTTAAGAGACAGACAGATGAAAGGAGTTAGACACAGACACTGCTGGTACCGGCCCTGGGAACACATTATACACGGACTAGCACAGACACTGCTGGTACCGGCCCTGGGATCATGTTATACGCGGACAAGCACAGACACTGCTGGTACCGGCCCTGGGATCATGTTTTACGCGGACAAGCACAGACACTGCTGGTACCGGCCCAGGGAACACGTTAGATGTTGTCGAGTTGCGTCTCAGAGCCAAGTTCGCCACACAAAAGTAGGGTGAGAAGGCACTGAACCCTAACCAATACACATGGGAGAAAATGCAATTTTCTCGACGACCCTGAACGAGGAAAAAAGTTCAGGTGCGTCAAGGGCGTCTCCAGCCAGTGCACACAGGTACAGGAGAGGTCAGGGGTCACACACTGCAGTCTTCCAGGGCCGTGGGGTCACCTCTCAAAGTGTATCCATTTAACAACAGGAAGTGCTCGGCACAACCAAAGCCGCTGACGCTGCGGCTCTGGACCCGAGCCACCGACCCCTGGTGGAAGCGAAAGACCTTGGTTATAAAAGCTAAAGGTCAAAGGGATACGGTAAAAAGGTAAAAATGTGGGCTCAAAAATTGTGTCCAGAGTCCAGGGAGTGAAGTAAGCGAAGGCCAACACTAGGCCATTCAACAAACGCCAACGCTACAACCATCAATCATAAGGTGAAAGGTGGACCATGAGGACGGACGGACGGACGTTGAGCGGGCGACCGGCGGAGAGCATGGCGCCTTTGAGCTGCTTCATACCCATTTAGGCAGTAATCACAGTCCCACCGGGGAGTAAAACGCTTTCTTACAGCACCTCCCACCCAAAAGATCGCTCAGGGAGACACCAGACAGCTAATCTCATCATCAGCCATCAGCTAATTAATATGGCAGTCTCTCACTTTCACTGAGATAATCACCCAATCAATGCCACATCCTCAATCTGTTCTGGGAAGAGAATTCCACTGACACACCTTCATATCACAAGCCACAGACAAAAACCCAAATCACTACTGACTGCATGCCAGCAGAGATACAGCAAACAGCAGGAACACGGACAAGCAAAAGAGTTTAAAAATTTACAGTAAGAACAAAACACATAGGTTGGACTAAGATCTCAGCACTGTTAGGCAAAACACAATAAATAAGACACAATGAACAAAACCACAGACAAATAACAGACAGACACAATGAACACAACCACAGATAAATAACAGACAGACACAATGAACACAACCACAGATAAATAACAGAGACAATACCAAAACACAAATAGGGAATTTTGCTTACATCATTGATATTTTTGAATAAACTGTTTTTTTTTTATGAAATGATTGGGTGCCTGCATTTGATTGGCTGGTGAGCGCATAGCTTAGGAAACAACAACCCATTTGTGTGTATCCGCGTTTGCACAATGATTTGTAAGTGTGCCTTGTGCAGTCTTTGTGCATCTGTGTGTGATGGTGTGTGTAGGGGGGGGAGGGGGGAGGGGACAATAGAAGCCAGATGTCCTAAGTTGAACCCCCGACCTCGACCCAGCATCCACCGCCACAGGGAGAATGCTTGTGACCACAGCTGCCCCTGCCCTGTCTGTGTGTCAGTGTCTGTCTGTCTGGCTCTCAGAATGAGTGTGTAGGGGAAGGAGTGAGAGGCACACACACAAACTTATCTCTTTGAACTTGTACCCACAGTCAATGTCATTTGGAGCCAATCCTTTGGCACAAATCATACATGCAACGCAGGAATCACACAACACAAAAAACGATCAATGGGGAATACAGCGCTTCTCAAAGCCATAGTTTCGATCTTACTGCTCCACCATGTCAGGTCAAACACAGTGTGGCGGGGGGGAAGGGTTTCTAGAGCGCCTGCCGTCAGGATTTCGGAGGTGTTGGTGAGGGTGGGGGTGGGCTGAGTAGCAGCACGGAACTGCCAGGCAGTGTCACCAGCTCGGTGCGAGCGGAAAAGGGTAACACAGCAACGCAGTCAAACAGTCACTGGTTTCCACAACAGGAACGTCGCCATGCAGCTGTCTGCTGTCTGTACCGCAGCTGTGGTTTCTCGAACCTCAGACAGCCAGGAAGCCTGCCAGAAATCCCTGGAAGACTCCACCCACCCACGCCCCCCCCCCCCCCAACTGACACAGAGACACCAGCTCTCTGGTCAGCAGATGGGACGTCATATCATCTCCTCACTCCTTTCAGAAAAAACTCAAAACACTAATCAAGTTTAGAAATTGTCAAAACTGTAGGAATTGTTTTGTTGCACATATTATTTTAATAGGCAGCCATCTGCAAACTGCCGGGTTGTTAAATTAATCAAATAAAAATGTATTCCAGCAATTAAAACTGTGGGCCCCTCCTGAACACTCTACTCCTCCGTCAAACTTGTTCGGCACAGCTAAATTAACTCAGTAAGTCAGCTGTGAAATGAGCTACGTGGTCACAGCACATTCGCAGCGCTGCGCTAATGCTAACAGCCCGTGACTGGGGGAGGGGGTTTGCGTGCTGAGGCACAAGTCCACCCTTTTACAGGAACTCCACAACAGGACAGAGCACAGTCATTCAAAAGAGCCCTTTTTTAAAACAACATATGGCCCCCTGAGGGTTAGCTCGGTGAAATATGAGGTTTAAACACACACACACACACACACACACACAGACACACGGATGCTGTGTAACGCATGGCTTACATAGGTCAATAGACAGAGTCATCTCTCTAAAGGCCAGGGTTGTCGTTCACAGGAGGCGAAGCTGAGGTCCGTCTGGTGTTAGCCGACAGCCCCAGCGTTGGCATGATCTGGGCACGCTTTGCTGGGGGTCGGCAAACCCCAGAAGGCCCACCCACGCTGCATGACACCTTGGGCTCAGACGGCCCCGTCTGGCACATTCAAGCCGCACTGAGAGAGCACTGAACACCTGCCGACACAACCAATACCCACAGGCTGCTGCAAAGCTGTACCCACAACGACGAGACAGCAGAAAAAAAGGGAGGGGGACAGGGGATCTCACACATTCTGCAGTGGAACCACTAACAATGCTGCTGCTGACGCAACTGGTTTCCTCGCCTGTGGTAAAACAAGAGCGTTTCTCCACTCAGTGGAGTCGAACTTTTGTGCCTGTTTAGTATCACCAATTTCAGAAACAGCCAAGTTGTCATGGAGAACTAAACACACCCCAACTCAACGTTAACGACTACTGGAGAGGTTTCACTAATAAACTGCCAGTCCATTCATTCCTCTTGACCTCTGACCTTTGGCCCAGCTGTACGTCTTCTCCAGACTAAACAGAAAACAAGACACCGGAGCCCTCCGGCTTTCTCTCACCATATCCGGGTGGAATTGAGTTTGACCTAACAAACAGCAGCAATAGAATGGAGAAACTACACACAGCAGGTCACGTTTCCAGCCGAGAAGATCAATAACTACACCTGACCTACATTAGCAGGGTTTTATGGGTCATCTCAAACCCCAGAAGGGAAACACCAGCCCTTACTTTGTCCAGCCTCCTCTTCAGCGGGCAGTTAAACTTCTCCTTCATCTCCTCCAGCAACAGCTTGAGCCGGGCCTCCTCCGGCGTGCCCAGGTGCTTCCGGCCCAGCTGCAGGTAGCGGGCCCACTTGGCCGAGTCGAAGCCCCAGTGACAGGTCCGCTTGTCGGGTGAGCGATGCGAGTGCATCACAAACCTCTCCGGGGCGAACAGCAGCTGGCATTCCACGCACTGGATGCAGGGGGCATCGGGCTGGGTGTAGAAGTGGGGCACGAACAGGCCCTGGCCCTTGCCCAGGCACTGGTGCTCCACCTGGAAGTTAGCCTCGCTCTCCTTTAACAGGCCCCCGACTGCTGTCGCGAGGCCTCCGCCCCGCGGTAGGGTGGCACCGGGCCGCAGCAGGGCGTTGCAGAGCCGCTGTGCGTCCGTCAGGGTGATGAGGCCGCAGGAGGGCGCGTTGAAGGGCAGCACGCCCAGCACCTTGAGCACGTGCAACTGCTCGGCGTCGCAGCGGGAGCAGTAGACGTAGAGCTCATCGCAAACGGCGTTGATCTGCTGCAGCGAGAAATCGCGCAGCACCGAGTTCAGCACCTGGGGCAGACACAGCCGCTTCTCGCCCCCCACCACAAAGCAGGAGATGGACTCGCCCTCCAGCGCCGAGTGGGTGAGCTCCGTGGAGCTGTCACACGGCACCAGGAGGGGCCCGCCCCCCAGGACGGCCGGCGAGGGGAGGGGTGCCGGCATGCCGGGCGAGGCCGGGTCGTGACCTTTGCGGGCGGAAAAGGCGGCTGGTCCGCCCAGCGAGATCTGGCTGCTGAGTGTGAACTGGGCCAGTGTGTGCTTGAGCCCTGGGCTCAGGTCCAACGCCTTGGCGGAAGACCCGCCGGCGGCATGAAACAGCTTCTCTCCTTCGTCGCTGCCAAGGTCCGTTTCGCCCGGCTGATCCTCCAGTCGCTCGCGCTTCACCTTGGGGGATCTGGGTAGACCCTCCAGGTTTCGGCGCTTCAGGTTTATTTCTGCCATCACCCTTTTTTTGATGGGCGCGTCCTCCAGTCGCTCCCGGTACAACCTCTTCACATTGCCCTTGAATGAGGTCAAGTCTTTGAAAGGGGCTTTGAGGCTCGCCTGAGTGCTTGCCATTGGTGTAATCCGATGTCTGTCTCTTGGATTATGATTCTGGTCCTTTTGGGGGTGGGTGATTTTGTGTGCAAGTTTTTATTTTTTTTATTTTTTTAGAGATTATAAACCAGACATCCAGATACATACATGATTGCAGAGTTTTGTGTATTCACTGTCAAAGTGTGTTACCTGTGGGGAGGAGACAGATTTTAATGAGAATGTGAACTCAAGGGTGACCATACATTATCCAAAAACACAAAGCTTTACCTGAGCAAATGAAAAAACACTTTTTTTAAATTATTATTATACTCAGTCACTCATCTGCAAACGGTAACACCCCAACCTCTTAACTTGCCCCAAAAATAATTGTTTGTAAACATTTCTCATAGCCACCCGCGAAGAATCCTAAACAGTGCTAAAAGTACTTATCGAGGAAATCTTGCATCCAATAAATTACAGGGTGTGTACAAAAACGTTCCCACTACCTAAGCCCTAATGAACACTTTTGCCCATTTCAAGATTACTAAACTATAAAAGTCAAGTAAATAGTGCAAGTAAATGTTATAAATCCGAACTGAGGTCATGTTTTAGGAGAGTGACAGTAACATTTATAAACTGGCTAGTCAAACGGATGTTTTCCGAACATTCGCTTGCACTATTGACTTGACTAAAAGATACAGCGGGTGATTTCGAGAAGGACTGCGCACAAACTCAAATTCAACTTTAATTAAGGTATACAGAAAAACATATTTAAAGCAGAAAACAGATCTGACCATTCAAAAAGCGACAATTTTTTAAATAAATATTGTCATTGGATTTGTGAAAACTGGGTAGTGCTGCTTTCACAACGAAAATTCCAGCAAAATCCTAATTCCAGACATTTGCTCAGTTGGAACCCATCATCTACACTGGCCTCCCATTATGTTCACCAGATGTTTCCTCTAAAAAGACTGTAATCGGGGGGGGGGGGAAACACCGTCCTTCACGAACCTAAATTCGCAGTTAACGCACGTTTACAAAATAGGCCAGTCTCCAATTGTCGAGCCTTTCGATGTTGACGTGACGACTCCGTCTAACAGTCGTTTGTTACAATTATTGCAACGAAAATGAATGCATTTATACTCCAGTGTTTCGCCCCCTCTAGATTTAACTCAATTATACGCTTTGACATGTCATCAGTCCGCCGTCTATCTCCTCAGCCGCGTCACCCCTCCCTCGCCACAGATAGCAAGGACACCGCGCACAGCTCTCGCCCGTTTCTGCTCCACCTCCACTTTCTCACACGCTGTGTTTCGCCGCTGCTGGCTCGCCAGTGGCAGTGCTATGTAGCGAGTGACAATGACATTCAGAACCGAAGTAAGCCCCCTTTCACGGGACCGCCAGCCACTCACTCGTGTATTGAATTCAACAGTACACCGCAAACCTCAGGGAGCCATTTAATTTTGTAAACATTTAACCTGTAAAGATATTTCGCAATGCATTTTCCTGACGATTGGACATTTCGTTACGAAGAATACTGTTTCAGAATAAAATAGCTAGCTAGCTCTGGCTAGTTAGCTTAGTAGCAAGCCATAGTTTCCATCTAAATTCGCCCAAGGACGTTATTCACCGTTTCGTCGTTTATAAAGTATATTTCTGTTTTCTAACACCACACAAACTAGTAAAAGCTGAAACGTGATTAATTCAGCAACCTGATAATGAACAAGGCCGTTAGTTCCCTATAAACTGACCAGTCATTAGGAAAACCTTAGCTACATAGCTTGTTTAACACCCTCCGAGTCTCGTAGCAGGCTTGCTAAAACATTTTCAAGTGTCCTGTTAACACGTCAAACCGGTTGTTTTTTTCCCCCATATAAATATGTACAACACGGAGATGGAGATTAGGCAGAAAGCGTTATAATAAATGTCTCTTTAAAAAGCTTTTAAATAGACTTGCCTTGGGTAAATCGCCTCGGCTTCTCTCTCTGGGTGTCCCTTCGTTCTATGCCTGACCGTCAACAAAAACCAGCCAGAAACACCACTACAGTCTCGCAACGTCACACCGCAACCTAATTGGCTACGTCAACCAGACTCGAATTGGGCATGTCACGGAAACTGCGGGGGTGTCTGTCTGTCTCGCAGTCTGGGTTTGTGAATATCTGCAGTCGAAAGGGGGGGGGGGCGACACAGCGGTGGTATCAGATGTCTTTTACTGTCGTTTCTTGCGTGCCACCGTGCAGTTTGGATTGGCGAGCTCTACTACATGTATGGAGGTTAAAATATTAACGACTTTTCTCACCATTGCTAAATAGAGGAGGGTTTAAACCTTTGCGTTATTGTTCTATTTAAATGTATTTTATTCCCTTTCTATTGAGAATGACCGTTAATTCATTCGGTAACTCTTCCTCTGTCTGTTTGTTACATTTTGAAAGGAAGATTAGGGACAGCTTTTGAGAAATCACAAGAGGAAACAAGAGTGTGGTGTTTGCCCAGTCTAGTAGGGCTCGAGTTTCTTGGAACGAAAAAATGGCTGCTCTCAGATCTGGGTTGGTGTGTATTTGTAATCGGAGCCCACACGTTTGACTAAGAAACATAGCTCTCATAATGGAAAATATAACGAGAAACAAGAAGTTACCATCCACATCACATTTAAGAATTGTTTATATGAATGTTGTTAAAGTAAAATGTGTTCTCCTCATGGACAACATGGATATTTCCCCGAACTGCTTACATTTTGTCCGTTAAGTCTGAACTTACGTTTTTTAGAACAAGAATTTATGTCATTCTGCTGGTTTCATAGGCTTTTTGTCAAACTTGAGCAGCACGAACACAGATGACCACAACATACGTTACATTCCCCTCAGTGGTTGTCACAAAGTCAATGGGGTCTAGTCACAACATTTACGGTTTGTTTAGCTTTGCAGGGCATGTTATTGGCTCGAATGTCCTCAGGACGACAGAAGTAATCCTGCTGGTGTGATGAAGGCTGAGAAAGAGAGGCATGGAAAAGACAAACAAACAGCCACTCCTTTATACCAGGGGTGTCAAGAGCCCATCATCACAGACCGCAATGTGTGCTGATCTTAGGTCTACTTCACTTCGTCTCCATTTGGATTAGAAAGGATCTTACCTGGTGTTTCCCAGTGAACGTCATATCTAAGATCATTTAAAAGGTAGAAATAAAGACTGGGTTTGCTTGTTTAGTAAATGTGTGTAACTTACAATTCTCCAGTGGCCTAAAAGGTGCGATAGTCGGGTGGGTGGGGGGGTTGAACACAGAAATTATTACTTTCGTCATTCACCCCAGTTTAAAGATCCAAAATGCCTGACATGATTCAGAATGAGTGACCATCTTACCATGAGGAACTGCTCAGCATTGTGAAAGGGCAGGAACTGGAATTGCAAAGACACAAAATGACTCCATGTCTGGCAGCCCCAGACAGGATTACAGAACACAGGGCAGGACTTTTGTCACCAGGCCGAGTTTGATCTGCTAAGCAATATCCTCTCAGAGGAGCTGTTTACAGTTAAAATGGCCAGAGTTGGGCCGGGTGAAAGACCTGAACTTATTGTGCAGAAGTAGAACCATAAGAACATAAAAACCTTTAGTTTGTTAATAAAAAACAAAACAGAAATCCCAGAACTGAAACCAGACCCCAAGCTTAGTAGTTATGATAATTAGTCATTACAATCACTATAATGTTCCTGAAAAATTAAATATCATAATGAATTTAAACGTGTAACTACGTTTTTCATAAAATTTCCAAGCTGTTTTTAAACTTTCCAGAATAAATAGGAAAACCGTTTCAGATTGCACTGGAACTGACCTGAAATCTTTTGGCCATCAATTTCCACTGTGGATCTTTTTAACTTTCTTTTTCTGGGTAGGTCAATCATAGCACTCCATTAGCAAATCTAAACCCACTATGTGGCAGCGGAAGTACTCCATTTGTAAAAAAAATAAAATAATAATTCTCCACAAACCATGGATTAAATTAATCTCATATGCTCACTATTATGACTACACTAACTGTTATCATGACTACACTTGAAAATTAAAGCAAAACATTGACAACTGTTGACGCAAAGAAAAACATTCACATAGAATGAGAGCAATTGCTGGAAAGATCGATCCTTTACGACATCGAGCAAAAACGCTGTTGGGTCACAACACGTACATCTGGGGCCTAACTCAATTACAGTCTCCTGGACTCTACACAGCTTCTAGAGAGAACAGGGCTACAGAAGAATACGTGCGTCACAGAGAAATAGGATGAATTTGAGGTTGTTCTAATTTAAATTCTGAAGATGTCGAAAGAACTAGATCCTTATTTTGTGCAGACCAAACGGAGCTCGTATGTCACTACCCGTGCTTCTAATCACGTACCACACTGTTTAGAATTGGGTTCGTTTGTTGACGTGGTATCTCCCCACGGGCGATGGATTTCTGTCTTCGGGGCTTCATTCGTTCAACGTGTGGGGAAGTAGACGCAGTGGGGTACTAGTAAAGACGATACCCTTCATTAAATCCTACTCCGTGTTTGAAATTGATAAGAAAGGTCGCATCTCATCAACAAGGGCGTCAATGGAAGGATTCGTTAATTGCTTATTGTTGTGTAATTTCGGCTTTATTGAGCCTTGCCTTTCCCCTTGAAGAAGTGGGAATATTCTACATTATATCGTTCATGTAGATGGATCCAAGGAAGGTTTCCTTTACCATGCTACATGGTTTAATATGCATGATTTTAATATGTAAACCCAATTTAACGTAACTGTCCTAAACTGGAAAACATAGTAGGAGGATGAGACCCGGACTACTGTTTAGCAATAGATTAGTTATTTATACTTTAGTTCGCGGCGGCTGACTTGCCTTGCTCCCTGTTCCACACCTTCTTGGTTTCCCCCCTCACACACACACATTGCTGGTAAGACCAACTGCCAGAAATGTGAAAACTGTCTGTACGTAGGGATCCTGGGTGTGCCTGAAACACTGCATTGTGTAATATCTTAAAAGAAGAAGACGCATTTATATACTATTGTGCACGTATCTATACGTCCGTGTTTTTTTTTTTAAAACGAACTAATTGATAAACTTACAGAAAATGGCCACTTGTGAATTATATGGAGTTTTAACAACCGTACAACCCATATTTTGCAGAACTTTAATGTCTGGGTGTGGCTTGTAAATCGTTTGTGCAGGAGTTGTATTTGACACATACTTTTTAAAGATCGGTACTTTCTATTTTTAAAGGCCTACTCATTACTTAGCTACATTTATAAGGAAAAATTGTACTTTCACTCCAATACATTTATCAAGCCAAAATACAAAGTAGCCTACATTTGCTGCTCCCAAGCCCGCAAAACTATTGTTTGGCCTACTTGCAGTTCCCGTACAGTTCTACCCCCGCACAAGACACTGTAAACTCCCACATTAGCATTAAAATGTGTTAGTCCCGCTATGATTGAGGACACTGGCAGATCCATGGCCATATATAAATATATTTTTAAACCCCAACAACTATTTAATATAAAATAAATATCTAAAGACTGTCTATATCTGTTGACAAGTTTTTTTTTTTAAAGGACAGTGGTGATGCCAGTTATGTAAATGAGATGGCTAACGTCAACTGTTGGGTGACGAAAGATAGCGAGCTATAAACTTAATCTAAATTTCAGTTAGCTGTCGTGGTTTTACTTGCTAGCTAGCGAATACACTTAAATAGGTTTTTTTAAAACAATATGTTATTATGGCGGCCAAGCTACTGAATTCTAGGTTACACACTTAAACGCGCACCTAGCTGCAACTTTGAACTTTCAAAGAACCCCTAGTAAGCCTGACGCGCTATCAGCTATAAGGAAGGTAAAAACCGTCACGCCGCAAAAATTATCGGATATAATGATGGGTAGCTAATCCAACTGATGAGACTTTAATAGCAAATTACGCATTCTTTATTTAAGCAGCTGTTGAATAATAAAAAATAATTTTAAAAAACCCACGCACATACTGTTGAGGGGCACAATTAGTTCTCATTTGCACTGTTAAGAAGTATAAATCTGACCTTGTTACTTGTTCCATAAAAGTTTATCTTTGCTTTATAAAACCTCTAGTTCAGGCCCTGCTTAATGCTAAGTAGTCTAACCGTGGGCATATTCACGGTGTATCACGGTTACCTCCTCGTAAACCAGATCAGTGCCCATACAAAACACTGGATTCCTTATAGTGTTCTCAAGGTTTAGAAAGAATACTTTGGGTGGCATGACAGTGGTTTCAGTGGTGCAAAAGAACGCATCTATTCCTCCCCTAGTACCGACAGGTTAAAAAAACCTCGGAAAATGACCTTTCACCTCTGGTGCAATCAGGTGGGTGGGGTGATGTTGCAGTCCAGTCACGTGAGCTTTTATTGGATGTACAGACAGTGTCTGCGGGGTGTCCACATTCACTGTAATATATAATACAGGCAGTCCCCCATAAATGGAATTTACCAATAATTAACCTTTTTTGTAGGGTTATTTCAGAGTTTAATAGAGGAAATGAAACAAACCAAAGATGAAAAGTCATATGAATAAAATACCTTTGCCTCTCTTGAATCCCCTACAGTTGCATGGGATGCCCTGCATACGATCCATCTAAGAAACGTATACATTTATACATATAATCCGTTTTTATTTGTTGAAAGTGTCTGTAAGATTACCCCTTGCTATGAAGCACCTCCAGGGGCACTAGCGCTAGTGTAATAGCTACCTACAGAGTTTAGCAGCTGTAGTTTACAGTGCTCTCAAACAAACCAAAGCAGCAAATGGCTGTATGAATGGCGCAATAACTCTGACAAATTGGTCAGACTGAATTACCTTTTTTATTTTAAATAGTTTTTCATAGATGATTTACCCAGTAACAAATTATTTAACAATGTTCATGGATATTTACCAGCGTGTAAATAGCAACAAAAAAAAAAACCCACACGGTTTGAAACTATTCTTAAGTGTACCTGTAACTTCTGACAACATGTAGCCCCCATCCACCCTACTCCGTTTGGATTTCCAGCAAAGAGTTACTTGGAAACCGTGCTCTATATAAAGTACTGATGGATGAACAGTAACAGTAGCCCTCCCAGCTTTAGAAGCCTATTTCAAACGCAACAGTGGAGAAGGGCTTACGAGTCAGATGGGTTTATCTGGGCTGTACCAATGTGGGGCAGCACTCATTTCTGCTTGTTGTTTAAAAGGGAAATTTGATTGACTGTTCATTTCCATAGCGGCAGACACACAAGGAACAGAGAAAACAAAGAGAAAAAACATTAAATTGTATTGCTAGGCAACAGCACAAAATAAAAACGTGCACGAGAGAAATCGCAGGACTGCATCAGCAGGGCGCTGTCTTTTAGCAGACGTAACACCCAAAGACAGAAATAAAGAAGTATTTATATGTAACAACTCTTACAGTATTACCCACATATATTGGGAAAGTACAGACCTACGTGAAAAAAAAAAAAATCAATAGGGAGTACCACCACGGGCGTCTCCGTTTTCATTCTCGTCGTTCCTTCTTACTATTGGTCTGGTGTGATTGGAGACAAATCCGACAGGTCGCTCAGTTCTGCACATTTAGACCAAGAAGCCGACCATCCACTTCACTTAGGAGATAGCCCTTCAGTACAGACTCTAGCCCTTGCAGAGGTTGGCTCAGTTCAAACATAAGAACATAAATGCTATGTAAACCTCCTGGTCCCAAAAACAGGGCTGCCATAAACGTTGTGCACATAGCGTATAGACTCATTTCATTTAATAAAACAGTTTAGGTTATCGTTATCATTTTTATATAAAAATGCTAGTGTTTTTTTCCCCTCCTCACAGACGCAATGCTAATGGAAGCCATTCGGGAAGCAGTTAAAAGTGCTGACCCCAGATCAGTTCCCCACAGTTAAAAAAGGACTTTGCAGCAGTTCACTGCTCCTGAACCTACACATCTCCTAACATATACCATAACCTTTACTATGTACAAATAAAATACCGCCCGCAGAGATGAGACCCGAAGTAAATGCACACACAGTCAAGTATCCTGGAAACATCGACTTCAGACAGCACTGGAGCCCCATAAGCAGGGCTGACCATCGTTAAAGAACAGATATCAGTGCAAGTTTCAACGATTCGGCACTTTAAAAAAACAACAACAAAAAACAGGTAGAATTAAGGAGCAGTGGTTCTAAATGGCCAAGAGAGAGAGGGAAATACAAATTTTGGCAATTAGTGGCCAGCCAGAAAGGATTAAGGCGCGAGGGACGCCAGGGTCCAGAGTGGCGGGATACTCATTCACACACATTCCTCCGCGGACATCAGGAGAGGGTTGATGTACTCGAAGCCCTCAAATTCTGACTGGTCGATCTTTTTGACAACATCACTGAGGAAAAGAAAAAGTGAGAGAAAGGTGGTTATAAATGTTGCACTCCAACTCGACAGGTTATTAAACTGTGCTGAAATATTTCAGGCGTAACCACAAATTCAACACAGATGAATGCATACATTTTGTCCAACATCAGAATGGTCAGAATAATATACTGTATGCAATTTCATGTTTAATTTTATTAAACGTATTTTTATAACAATTACGACTAAACTATTCAAAGAATTTGTGAGATGATTTGGGGTGAAAGATCAGAGGTCACTCACTCGTCGTCAGGCGTGAGCTGGATGGGCTCGTTGGTGAACTGTGCGTCAAAGTTATCCAGGCCAAACTCGCCAGAAATGTTGGGTTTGAATGGGGGGACCACCTGCTTCTGCTCCATCTGGAACGGCAACAGAAAGGGGGTTGGGTCATGGTCCGACCCTGCTGCCATCCACACTGTTACATTGTTCAGCTAATATTGAAGTTTACACCCTGGCATAACCCACTGACTTTCAGTTGCGTGCCTCTGGTCCAGAATGAGACTTATTACCACCAAAACAACATTGGAAGCTTGCGAACGAGAGAGCATAACACAGATCAGTTCCATGTCAGATTACTGACAGCCTCAACTCTGGGAAATCTCCCCCTGCTGGCACGCTGCTTAATTACAGCCAGAGACAGGACCGTCAGGGAGGAGTAGACACCGTAACCTAACTCTTCAAGCCAACTACCTGATCGACACTTCCCGACAGTCCTCTGGACCAAACAGGACGCAGTTGCAACTGGTCTATCAGAGTGCCACTGGGCCTACTGTTCCATCTTCGCTCATGCTGATAATATCAGCAAATCTACAAGTTATAGTGGTTTTCGCTGTAGCACCCATCAACCCAAATGTAATGAGGCTTTCTTTAACAAAGGAGGGAAAACACAGACTGCGGTAGACTCACAAGATCCCAATCAACATTTCGGAAGAAAGGGTGGCCCATGATGTCAGCGAAGCCAGTCTGCGGATGGCACCCCAGGCGCTCTTTGGGTTCCTGTGGGGGTGGGGGCGCAGAAGGTCAACACCGGTGCCTTAGATCAGGAGGGTGTATGGTTAAACCTGGTTAGCATCGACCCCAGCGCTGATGCTGCCTGTACCTTATTTAGGAATCCCTTGAGGACACTGGCCGCCTTGACTGACAGGGACCTGGGAATTCGGATCTGCTTCTCCAATATCACTGAAAGCAGAGAGAGTGAAGAAGAGCATCAGTAGACAGCCAAAACGTTGCCGCTAAAGGAGACCGTCTCCAGGCGCTGTGTACCTTGGAACAGGTAGTCCTCTGTGTTCTGGTCGGGGTTGTCCGAGCTGCCCACGATGTCGAAGGGCGACCGACCTGCCATCATCTCGAACATGAGGACTCCCAGAGCCCACCAGTCCACACTGAAGCCTGCAAACAAAGGCAACACGA
This sequence comes from Hiodon alosoides, assembly GCA_025775065.1. Taxonomy (NCBI): domain Eukaryota; kingdom Metazoa; phylum Chordata; class Actinopteri; order Hiodontiformes; family Hiodontidae; genus Hiodon; species Hiodon alosoides. Next base: position 21,278 of record JAOYSI010011676.1, on the reverse strand, counting down.
TCATGCAGGTACAGTGTGTGTGTGAATGTGTGTATCTGTTTGCGCGTGTCTGTTTGTGTGAGTGTGTGTGCAGACATCTGTCCCTGTATGATAGTGAAGCAGGTTCTGCACCATGTGGTAGGAGTCTGTATGTGTAAGAGCAGTTGTGCGTGTGTGTGTCTGTCTGTCTGTTTGTGTGTGTGTGTGTGTGTGTGTGTGTGGGGGTAAAAGCCAAGTAGGCCTCTTGCTGGAGGGTGTGTGCGTATGCGTTATCAGCCGCTGATAGTTACCGTAATCTTCTCCTCGCAGGATCTCTGGGGCGATGTAATTAGGGGTCCCACAGAACGTGCTGGTGGTATCTCCGGGCCGCAGTCCTTCCTGTGGCACAAAGCTTGCGTGAGAACAGGGACCAGACACTAAGTCCAGGATTACCCAGAAGCCCTTTCAGAGTTTCCGACCAGGGGGAGAACTGAAAATAGGCCCGGTCAAATCACAATACAACAGATCTGTTACCAACTACCCAAATGTACTCAATGCCATCCTCATTAGCTCCTCCTAACAGCTTTGCATACACAAGTTGTGCCTGTAGACTCATTCTACCAACGGGTTATCGCACACAAAGCAAACAGACACACCGACACACAGATACACAGCACACAGACATACACACCTTGCACATGCCATAATCTGTGAGCTTGATGTGCCCCTCAGACTCCAGTAAAACGTTGTCTAGTTTCAGGTCCCTGTAGATGATGCCTCGCTCGTGAAGGTAGTTTAGGGCTAAGCTGATTTCTGCAGAGTAAAACCTAAAGTAGGGGGAAAACGTCAATACAATGTATATATATTCAACATTTTAGAGGTGGTGTTTTTTTTGTTTATTTCCGGTGGGTGGAAGCGTAAGATGACTCCAGAGATCCCGTATGATGAAGATGTGGGGTCAGGTTACCTGGTTACCCCCTGAGCTCACCTGGCGTGCTCCTCAGGTAGTTTCCTCTGTCGCTGCATGTGAAACATAAGGTCTCCGCCGTTGACGTATTCTATCACAAAGAAGAGCCTGGAGGGGAGGTGAGAGACGACACCGGCGTTTAGCCATGCGTCCAGTCACTGGCCAGCGTGCTGGGAGGTGCCGTTCAGTCACGTAATTTGTATGTGACAAATCCATTACAGACATTGTAATTTTTAAACAAGGGACATAATTCATTTACATTAAGGGTGTTATCACATTTAGTGAAGAACCATAGAACTGTAGAACTGTAACGTGCGGTCAGGGTTATAAACACTTGTATATCATACACGGTATGTAAATAAATAAGGTAAAACCCAGTCTTCTTAAGTGAACCAAGCCAACCAAACAAGCAAACAGGGAAAGCTTTGTGTTCACATGCGTTAAGCGAAACCCCTTGTGTGTACACTCCCCACGCACTGCTAATTCTCCCGAGAGTTCAGTACACTTCAGAGGAGTCTCCATTCACAACAATTAGCTGAAAAGAACCAAAACACCCTGATGCTCAAAAAGAAGCATTTTGACACAGCACAACTTTTCAAAACCGAGTTGTGCGACCTGAATGGACTGTGCCCCAGGACAAACACGACCACAACCGTGCCCCAGGACAAACACGACCACAACCGTGCCCCAGGACAAACACCATCCAAGAGCAGCTGACTAACGCTTAGTCTCACCTGCTCTCTGTCTGGAAGCAGGAGTGGAGGCCCACCAGAAAGGGGTGGTTGGAGGCTTGCTCGAACACGTGCTTCTCTGTCTGGACCCAGTCGATGTCCTACAGCACAGGAGACACCACAAGCCAATCAACAAAACATCAAAAAAATCTCACCTGAAGAAGCACAGAATTCCCAGCACAGGCAACAGACACAGTCTTACTTACAGGGAGATGCTAAGGACTCTGACCACACACACAAACACACAAACACAGATACAGACGCAGACGCAGATGCAGACGCACACACACAGTATACCCTATGAGTTTGTGTTAATGTTTTTTACTGTCGGAATTGAGTTGTAATGTATGACATTTCAGCTGATTAGTGCCCAAATGTGGGAAGTCGGGAAGTGTTTCTCCACCTCGTCATCATTGACCAGCTCCTTCTTCACCACCTTCATGGCGTAGATGCGCTCCGTCCTCTTCAGTCGGACCAGCAGCACCTTGGCGTAGCTGCCCCGTCCGATGACACGGAGCAGGTCGAAATCTGCCAGGCCCAGACAGTGGGCTGCCTTTCCACTCTCTCTGCTGTTCAGCGCCTGTCATGGTGTAAGCAGGGGATGTCAGATAGATGGACAAACCAAGAGACAAACTACCTCCTCTTCCTCTTCCTCCTACAGAGGAGGTGAGGGGTGTAGAGACTGCTCTGGAGCCACAGAGGAGGTGAGGGGTGTAGAGACTGCTCTGGAGCCACAGAGGAGGTGAGGGGTGTAGAGACTGCTCTGGAGCCA
>JAOYSI010011676.1:0-15697 GCA_025775065.1 Hiodon alosoides | reverse complement strand
GTCCCTCACAGCTCATAAATACTGTGGGGAAACTGCCCTCTATCCCACACGCCCTGATCTCCACTGTCCCTCACAGCCCATAAATACTGTGGGCAAAATACCCTCTACGCCACCGTCCCTGACCGCCACGTGACCCAAACATAAAAGGTTCTGAACTCTGGACCGGCAGTCTGAGGTCTAGTCAACCCCACTGAGCTTCACGGATGGTGCACATTTTACACGCACACAGACGCACACACATACACAGACGCACACACACCCCAGTGATCACTAAGGCTAACTGCTCGCTTGCCCTGCACACAAGATCAGCAATGGCAGCCGCTCACCATGGATGACCAGCTCGGAGTCCTTGTTGAGCTCGTAGAGCCTCAGGGCTTCCTCCAGCTCCAGCTGGGAGGACACGGTGCACGGATCCCCTGGTGGAACAGAGCAGGCTGAAGCGTTAAAAACACATCCCCCGTGCTGAAAGCCAGCCAGCCGACCCACCCATCCGCCACACTGGGTGGGACCCCTGTGACTGCTAGATCCCCCCTGCCGTGTTGGAGCATAGCGCTTCAGCTGGGCCCAGCCACACAGCCAGGCAACCGTGAGCCAATCTGTGCAGCTCCGGTGGCTCGGCTCCCAGGCGGCGCAAAGCTCGGATGGCAGGGAAATCTACAGTGTACAGAGTGTACAGTGTAGAGTGTCGGCAACAGCAACATTACAGGAACATTACTGAAGAAACTAAAGGAATGAGCCGGCTACACTCATTCATCAATATCACTTGCCATGGTGTTAAACTAAAGACAGACGAAAGATTATGTATTTATTTAAGGGGGGGCAGGCGGCACCTTCTTCATCGATCCACTTCATGGTGAAGAGCTGGTCGTTATCCATGGAGCACATGTCTCGGACTTCGCCGTACAGCTCATCATAGGAGATGGATGGCTCGAAGTGGGTGATCATAATGTCCCTGCAGAGAAAGGAAGGGGAGCGGGTTAGAGAAGTGGGGACAATGATGTCCCTGCAGAGAAAGGAAGGGGAGCGGGTTAGAGAAGTGGGTGATCATAATGTCCCTGCAGAGACAGGAAGGGGAGCGGGTTAGAGAAGTGGGGACAATGATGTCCCTGCAGAGACAGGAAGGGGAGCGGGTTAGAGAAGTGGGTGATCATAATGTCCCTGCAGAGAAAGGAAGGGGAGCGGGTTAGAGAAGTGGGTGATCATAATGTCCCTGCAGAGACAGGAAGGGGAGCGGGTTAGAGAAGTGGGGACAATGATGTCCCTGCAGAGACAGGAAGGGGAGCAGTCAGAGACTAGAATTTGTTTTTCTGCTGCTCTTAGTTATCTCCAAAACCTCCACAACAACGCAACCTTTGGAAGGAAACTCCTGAGCTGGCTACTTATGTCTGTTTGAGTGTCTCCTCTGTTGACTGAATCGTCACGACCGCTTGGCTCAGGACAGTAGGAAAGGCCAGCCAAACTCTGGTGGGGTGACAGAATCAGGGCTACAGCTGACCCATTCATGGTGTTGACAGTGAGGGGGGAGGGGGGTCAGTTTCGGCTGCAGGGAAGGCGAGCGGCTACGGGCTCACTGACCTGTGCCACGTGTCCAGCTGAGACACACCTGTTCACAAGCACGACACATCATCCGTACATTCATTCATTCTAATATCTTCCTTCTGCTTTTTTCATACGGGAAAGATTAACGAATAAATACCGAAGGCATTGGAAATTGGGTTTAATAAACTACTGTATTAAAATTAGGGCTGCATGATATATCGTTTCAGCATCGACATTGCGATGTTACCATCTGCAATAATCATATCGCAGAACGTGCAATTTAGTAAGGTAAACATTTATCAGTCTATAAATTTCAGTCTTTTTTCAAAAGGAGAACTAGCATTATATCTGTCTGATATGACGTAATTTACTCTGATTTATGGGTTCTTGGATACACAGAGTGTATTAATCATAATGATAATAATAATAATAATAATAATAATATTTTAAAACACGGAGTTTGTTTCTGCACGTTGTTGACATGCAGGCTCTGCTTGCGCATGACAAAATGATGAGTGAGGAACAGGCAAAAAAAGACAGAAATGGAGAATTTCTTGCAAAAAGAAAAGCATCCTCAGTTATATGGAAATATTTCGGCTACAGACAGGATGATGTTGACCAAAGACAGGTACTTTGTCGAGAGTGCCTAGCAATTGTTGCCACAACACGAGGCAACACGACCAATTTCTTTGATCATTTAAGTCGGCGCCACAAGTCTTTGTATGACGAGTGTAAAGCCAGATCTGAATGCCGTCCAAAGCATGCCAGTGTTACACCATACGAGAAAGGTTCCAAACAGAGAGAAATCAGATTCAATAACATTTCACCCCGTAAAAGACATGGTACCAATTAACATGGTTACCAAAGAGGGATTTAAAAACGTGATCCGGTCGCTTGACAAGCGGTATGTTATACCATCACGCAACTATTTTTCTCAAGTTGCCATCCCAGAGCTGTACGAGAAGTTTTATGTTAGGGTAAGCAACATTATTAATATCATATCATGTTAGATCATTGACTTTAGCCTGATTTGATGGAAAAGTATTGCATGAATACAATGGAACCATGGTGAATTAAACAGTGTATTAATTATTATAATAAAATAAATCAAGTCATTTTCAGTTTCTTTTTTTAAATTTAAATTTTCCATGAAGATGCAGTTCCCTACAAAATCACCCCTATCATTCTAGAATAATTAATTCTTCTCAAATAGAGCTATTCAAGTCATCTGGTGAAGTCATCCTGTATTTTTTTTTCATATCACAATATATATTGCAGAAAAACAAAATATCGCAATGTCAGTTTTTTCCAATATTGTGCAGCCCTAATTAAAATTGTGTGTTCTGACATAAATTATAATTACATTTAAACTCAAAAGTTCACATTGTGTTACCTTAACATAAAGGTTTCAGTGAAATGGCACAGTCACAGTCAATACCAGTCACAGGACAGATGAGCAGAATGCAACGTCCATGCTTTCTACCTTTTCTATCTAAGCGTAAACGTCCATGCTTTCTACCTTTTCTATCTAAGCGTAAACGTCCATGCTTTCTACCTTTTCTATCTAAGCGTAAACGTCCATGCTTTCTACCTTTTCTATCTAAGTCTTAGATAAACGTAAACTTATTTTATTTTTCAAACCTGTATGCTGAAATTGGAAATGATGTTACTTCTCGGTGGAATCTCAAAGTGTGGATTTATTAATGAAAAATACATCTTTTCTCCCCTCACCCCCCTCCTCCTCATCATCATCATTAGCAGTAGTGGTGGGCTGGAACTTTGGTGACTCAGGTCCAATCAATGACCATGGCAGAACAACAGATCTCACCACAACACCATTTGCACAGTAAAGCCATGAGGAGGGGCAGACTGCAGGGCAGTCATCATGCAGAAGGGCGTCGTCATGGCGACTGTCACGTGACAATTTACAAGGGTCGGAGGTTTTTATCCAGGGCTTTTTCATGAGCCAGTTTACCTGCTTACGGCCTTTCTCCCCCAGGCCAAGGAGGGAAAAGAATCGACGTCTGCGGGGCTGGGGAGCGAGTTAAGCCAAGCAAAGTAAACCCCACCTCCCGGCAGACGCCATGCATGCGCTTACTGCCCTCATTAAGCAAGGGGACCACCCACACCTCAAAAGAACAGCCAATGAGATCAAACCATCTATGCGCCTAGGGAGAAAACGGTAAATATTTACATTTCACAAGGAGAAAGAAAAAAAAGCGCAAGTTAAAACAAAACCTTTCCTCCGGCTTGGGGGAGGGCACCATAACTCCACTCAGACAGGGGTCAACAATGCCCGGCTCTGAGCCCGAGACAGCTCGCCATGGGGCACATCCTGCCCTCGTTAACCATTAACGGGGCGTCGGACAGGGATGTTTGGTGGGGGCGCCACTTCCTCTCCGACACCTTATCTTCCAACCCTGCTGCCAGACTGGTTCACCGCCTCTCCTTAGCAAAACCGCTTGGAACTTCCTGGACAAACCAGCAGCGAACGAACGTCCTCATCAGGTTTCTGTCCACTGTGTGCAACCTAGCTTTCGTTGATTACATTTCAGCCCGAGCTGAGAAACCAAAGTCGCAAAGACACATCAGGCCGGACAATCGGCTGACAGGAGTCGCGGTTTCATTGCCTGTCTAAACCCATGCGGTGGTGTGGATTGCTGGAGTTCACATTAAGAGCAGCGCTGCACATTTGCGGGTCAGAAGTTTATTCAACTACGCAGATAACGTACACGGTTCCCCCATCATACAGCTACACCCAGTAGCAACGCGGTTGAACAGACACGGAGACCATAATCCCAAAGAGCTGGACTGCAAGTCGAGTGCCGCAGTTCAGCAATGTGGATGGACTGCAGAGGCAGCCAGAGCCAAACCACACTTCCACAGAACTGCTTTTCAGCAAGGACTTTTCCCCCTAGAGAGCAAACGTGCTGGACTGGCTGAAACACCATCACTGGGTAACAAACAAACGACCTTCCCCCGTTCCCCTGCACTGAGGCTAAACACTCACACCACACCACCCCTCAACTCCAAGGTCCACTCCTTGTCCTGGTCTCTGGAACACCTTTCTGCGGTCTGTACCTGTCCCCAAAAAGCAGATAAGCTTGAAAGATTGAGCAGGTAAAAATCACTGAACCGACTGGTGTATTCATTAAGGTTAGTAATGAAGGCATTTGAATTCTGGGGCCCTGTCTCTGACCAGTACCGGACACCCTCTAGTTGTGATACCCTCTTGATATCCCTCTAGTTAACTAGAGCTAACTCTTAGCGCATTCATAAAGAATAACATTGGGTAGCAACTCCCCCCACAGGGGCAATTCCCAAAGTAGCCTGACACACTTGAACGCCTAGTTTTTTCTATAAACAGGAAGTATTTTTTAATAAATAATATGTTCTGGTTTTGTGCGAGAAAGTTACAGCTGGCTCCATGCTGGCTAAACATTTATAAACCGCTACAATCAAAATTAAAGATTGTGGACAGACCCTGCATTTCTGCTGTTTGGCCGTTCAATTTGCATTCGGATAGAGTTTTTCAGGGGTGAAATGCCTACAGCTGAAAATGCTGAAATGCAAGAGCGATGTCACGGGTCACATGTTTAGGGACCTCACTACAGGTAAACATTGGACTTTGGCCATGGCCTGTTAACCCTCGCCGACGTCACAGGAGTTACCCCCTGGCCCCGCAGGCCGCCAAATGGCACGCACTGCCAAGAGCTCACTATGAACAATGGAGACATCTCGGTGTGACATCCTCACTAATCTACTTAAGCAAATGAAGTTTTTACTCAACACTGTTCATTTCCGTAAACTGATTAAAATAAAAACATTAACTTACATGTGCCAATACAAAGTAAGGGCGGTGGTCTGACTTAATCTTAGCCTTATGGGTCACTGAATGCAAGTAACTATATATAACTATAAGTAACTATGGCAATGTCAAGGGAAGACTTCATATAAGACACAGCATAAAACCAAAATATAAAGTTAAAAAGGTGAATGCGAAGTTCACATTTGGGTATAGGGAAGAAATATGTCCACACATTGAATACATACTCCATACATTCCATTGAGAAGAGTTAACTGGCCAGAATGTTGCAAGTTCAAATCCCAGTAGGGGCCCCACTAATAAACCCTTGAGAAAAGTACTAAACCTAAATTGCTTCAGTAAATCTGCTGCTGGATAAATTGATAAATTGCACAGCCATTTGAGTTTTCCCTATATAAGACAGCATGCTATGAAACTATACATTTTAAACAGGATTAATTCCCTATTTTTTTTTTTTATAAAAATAGCTTTTGAACCACAAAATTTGAGTGGACAGGTAAGGGTTAGTCCGAAAAATGAGTGACTAACTAGGTAAACAAAGGGCACTGCCTAGCAAGTTAGTTGTTTTCTCTTCTTTTATTTTCAGTTTGTAAATGACCTCATTATCTCATTCCTGTCAATAAAAAAAAAATTCTAGGATCTTAACAATATACATTTCAGGCAATAGTTGCCTACTTCCGGACCTAAGTAGTGAGACAGGCATTTGTTATTGCACTTTAAATGTTAAACATAGTTAAAATTCTTCAGCAGTTATCTTGGAAATAGTTTAGATGCTTTGCTTCATGTGAAGAAGAAAACGTATTCACGCCAAAGAGGGAGAGATTTCAACAGGACTGACAAATCTGGTAAAACGAGTAAAATCTGCATAACACCCAACATCATGGAATCAAGAAAAAGGGAAAACGTTGCACGAATAATTGACTATTCATTTCGACAACCAAAAAAATAAATAATCTGTATAATTAAAAACGGGGACAACAAATCACAGTACTGGCCATGAAACAAAACCTTCTCTCATTGTGTACTTGGGTAACACAGGAGACCCTCACGGAAATCCCCCCCCGAAATGTTTTTTTTTTTTTTTTCCTTGTGTTCTCCTTCCAGCTTCCATAAGACGTCGGGCGATGGCGCGATGACACTTCGAGACTAGTGTGTAAGTCCCGTTGTGACAGAGGCATATCAATGCGTAAAGAGCTCAGACAATTTTTACATTATTCAATATAGAGTATATAAATAAAAATGTATATTCAACACGAAAAATAGGCTGTGAGTTATAATGGAAGTATCAGTCAAGTATGTCAAAATATATGCACGAGTGATTTAAGGCTCTGCCACCCTCGTTTTTGTCAAACTTGAGTAATGAACACATACACTTAGTTTGGAACCTCTAATATCAAGTACCACTGGTAAAGGTTGCTTGCTGAACGTAAAATGTGTAATAGGTCCATTTTAGTGAATAACACACAAAATTGTCAGGGACAATGGACAACTATTAACCTTTAAGCATATCCTTACGCTGTGTCAACGGCTCAATGAGTAAACGTGGAAAGATAAGGACACACAGCTAGCATGCCGCCAACTTCATCTTCCGCGAAGAGCGGAACAGATCCATGGTACACCTTGACTATTCTTATCCAGCTAACGTTAGCGCGCTAGCTAGCCAACTCGAAGTTAATGGCTTCAACCAAATATGAGTAAATGTTTACCTACATCGCAATGAGCTCACCACCTCCATATGTAAAACAATTGAAACGCCTACACTATAACAAAAACACGTACCCTACTTACCCTTTGTAATAGGCTTTTACCCGTACTTGATGAGGATTTTCGCCGGGTTGGGACATAGTGCTGTCCCGCAACGTAGGCATCATAGGATTTCGGACTCGGAGCTCCACTTACAGTACCCAGGAAAATCCCCCCTTTCACACTTAATCGATTCAACGGTAATGTCAACTTTCTTTCTATAGAAATTTGGGACAGCTCGGATACTTCCGTGTGTTATTTTTTTTTTTTTAAGTTAATAGGTGCCCTTTTCTGTAAGTAGTTAACTTCGTGATCCTATACACTATAAACACTCCCTACAGTAGAGGCCCCGCAACAGACCAATCCAACCACAGCACGCGAAGGGGGACCCGTGCTCTCAAGAACATACATAAACAAACCATCTATACAATGTGTAAATATATAATTATACAGATTGTTACATTTAACGAATGTGTTTCGTATGTATTTGGTTTGAGTTCAAATTAAATTATAGGATACTTTTGGAAATACCCCTATACTGAAATTATGGACTCGCTTACCAACATTCCGATTATACCAAGTTATGTGGCGATATAAGTTTTGTTTAAATCAAAACCAACTAGACATAGGCCAATTGTAATGGAGGCTTAAATAATTAAGTTTTTTTAAACACTACAATGTTAATTTGAGCGTAATTTATTTTCAAATATAAATTTGTGAACGTGTTGTTTAGTTCCCCCCTTTAGAAAGACCGAGTGGTCGGAAATTGCACGAAACCCGTGACCTTCTACAAATATGGGTATTGGAGTTTCGAGGCGCTATGTCGTCACATGAAAATCATTTTTAATATATTCCATGTACTTCCTTTTCTTAAATCTTTAAATCTTAATAAATATTTAATTCAACACGAGCGGGAAAAAATTGCTTTCTTAAAAATATTGTGATTGTACAACATATAATATTTAAAACTACCCTGAAAGTAGATTATAAATTCACATATTTATTTTGTAGAGAGGAGACTAATTGTTTCTCTTTGAAACATAAACAAAAATACCAGGTGGCGTCTACAAAAGTAACACATTTGATCAATTAAGGCAGTATAAACCAATATAAAGGAAATATAGTATTTAAAGTATTTAAAGTAAAGTAAATATAAAGCCCTGTAAAATAACATTTGTAATTAAAAACGTTGAAATGTGGTTTATTAGAAAATAAGTTAAAATATCAATTGCCCCCTTTCAATGGAAAACATTTTTAATTAACAGTAAAGGTTGTAGGATTTTTGCTAAATAATTTTATTTAAATAAAACATAGCATAGCGATAACCAATGCATTTAAAATAATGATGAGGCATATTGTACACTGTATAGTTTACAATAGTAACAATACAACTATGCAAACACACTTCTAACTAAAGAAAAAAATTCAATCAAATGTATATTTAAAGAAATAAATAACTAAGTCTCTATAACATAAATATTAAGAATCTACTGTATGTCACAGTTTTTATCATAACATATAATGTTTAAGAGATTAAAATATTCATATCTTAAATATATCAAAAATCAAGTCATCAAGTCAATTTTATTTTGTTTAGTGTCTAAACTGGGGTTGAAGTTTTCGATGTAGAGGATAATGTGTTGATAAAAACCAAGCTCTCCTCCATTTAATTCAGCCAGAAAATACTGAGATCAAATATCTGCTGGCTGCAGGACTTGACTGATTGAAAGACATTCCTTAAGTAATGATCACTACACATCCTGTGAGTAAGTATGTCGAAACTGTTAGTGATTAGATTATTTTGTATGTGTGGTAGGTGCAACAAGGCTTTGCCAGTGTAGCATCCAGGGTTACAGAGTAAAAGAACATCTCCTCAAATCCTCAACGTAATCCAAAGGGTAACCATAGTTACCATAGTTATCACACAATTATACCTCTATATATCCAACCTGACATAAACAGCTATTTTATTTTATTTTATACAAATCTTCTCCACAGCACACATGCCTATATTTATGCTCTGGATGTACAACTTGTCACAAAGGAACTGGCATGCAGCAGTACATTTTCTTACAAGTTGTGGACAAAAGCAATTTTGTTTTTATTTTTGCACAAAAAATGAGAAGTGACGTTGTACCTTCATTTCAGTGGGAATGTACTCTGTTTACACCCTGCATGGCATGCAACACAAGTCAGCAAATTACATCAGGATGACATTATTTGTCTTATTATATACTACAATTATAGTATCTGCTACAAACAGATACAGGCTCAATGCTTTACAGAGGTCCCCAACTCCAGTCCTGGGATCCCCAAACCAATTTCTTTTATATGGTTCCATAAATCCCTGATATGATGGCCTCATAAATAGTTTGGGGAGAGTCAGGGTTTTATGGTCCGTTCTTTACAAAAAAAAAAAAAAAAAAAAATTCTTTAAAAGATAAAGTGGGTGCCTAGCAAGAGGTGTACCAGGCTCTGTCTGACCACTAACCACACATTAAGAAATGTCAATCAATGAAGTGTGTGGCTTTGTAGGGGGCAGTACAATTCAGCCTCAGGAAATAATTGCTATCTTGTTTCAAGGTATTGTCTTTTTCACATTTTGTATACTTTAAACTCTAAATTTGTAGACAGACACATTTACGGGTGGAATAACACGTAACAAGAGATTTCCAGCTCTCCAAATAGTAGGCAAGCAATTTATTTTAAAGAATACTATGACTTTACTTGGATTTTGAGAGCACACAAATACGTAAATAGCAAAAAATGTGTATATATGTATTTTCATTTGAATAGCCCAAGGCATGATGGAATAATGTCAGACGAGGTGCAGGACGATCCAGCGCGATGTATGACGTTTCTTTTCGTCGTGGCTGGGACCTAATCAAAACTTTGGCAAACTGCTAATCGCACTTTGCGTTGCTGCATCTAATAGAGTTTAATTTTCGAATTTAACAGTGCAGAAATTATACGGATGAAATCGAACATATCACCATTTTTTTACATTAATGCGAATGTAATTTACTGAGACACATAGATGTTAAGCAACTCAAGACGGGGAAACAGTTACAAAATTTGTAACGACGTACTAGCGCATACACATGCTGTGGGCCTACATAAATCGCATAAACAGAAAACACTCCCATTTATAACGTGGCGGCGACGCGTAAATTTACACACGGTTCTTTTCTTTGATCAAAATGTAGCCTAATAATGATTTCATTTTAACGATGAACAAAATAAAATCAAAAGACAAGTGCAAAAAAATAGCTGGAAATGCTATTTTCTCATAGCAATTTACCTGCACGTGTTTGTTCTTTCTGGCAAACGGCAGTAATGTCGCACAGTCTGAACAAGGACAAGACACACAGTACTACAGTTTAGTAATTTCGCCTATTTTCTCTTATATCCCCTTGGCCTAATTAGTCACATAGTAGCTGTTTTGGTCCCCCTTTACCTTAGTAAAACGGGGAAGCAGCTGGTAGATTCGGGTTAAAATTCCCTGAGGTGAATTGCAGTTTAAGAAGAACTCATTAAGAAAGATGCTTAACCTTATTGGAGGTGATTTGAGATGAGTACATGTCAAGTCTGTACAGTGGAATCACAAATCAAAGTCGTTCTTTTTCTAGAATTATTACGCCCCATAGTGGTTATATTGAGAACTACTGATCACGTCGACTTTTGATTTAATTGCCTACGAACACCGGCAAACTTCCACTTTAGATTGATGTTGAAAACTTAGTCATATCACGCGGTTCGGATATTTTGTTTTGATTAGATATAGTGATCTGACAAAACTCACATCTTTGGTGTGTGTGTCTGTACCCTGCCTTTTTCACCTTTGTGTCCGACATGATCTCAAATACTGCCAATTATTAACACAAGTTAATAATTGGCTACACGCGGAAAAATTCGAATATGTAATTAATACTTTAATAAACAAGTAACTTCCATGAACAGATTTAGAGATGAGCTGTAATAGTAAATTTTTATAAATAATGTTGTTGTTTTTTTTAACTCTGGAAATTCCACCGGGTTAGGTAAATCAGCTTTCCAGTTTTAGCCTCACATTTAGAATAATCTTCAACTAAATTTTGGATGAATTGGAGGCGCAAGCGTAATTCAAAGGGATGTCAGTGGATTTAAAAAATGAAGATTGTGTTTGTTTCTTATGATTGTGTTATTTTTATGGTCGTGTTTTATATGGCATATTCTGTTGGCCTACTCGATTTTAGTGTGTATTGTTCATCTTGATGTGTTTATTCAGGCCTAATATATAAAAGAGACATTTTGTCTCAGCATGACGTCCCCTGTTTTAATAGAGGTTAAATAAAATAAATAAAATAGGGTTTTCTCGTCGGTTCGTTGTGATCCCATAGCCAAATGCCCTTTTGGCTTGCTGTTGCCATGGTGACATGATTAACTCTTAGCCTTCACATTTTAAATAAATCCATTGTGTTTTGCTGGGTTCACTCTGTAGTGAAATAACTATTTTATTTAATCTCTGCTAGGTTACATTTAGTCAGCTAGAAATTAGTCGCAATTTTTAAAAGACGAACTTTAATAGAACTAAAGCTTCGAAGTTTGTTCTTCGCCCCGTGGTTTGATTTTCTTGCTCAGAAAATGCGGAATGTTTAAACATTTTTATGTTGATTAAACAAACGTAATAAGCGTGTGGCTGGCCGGAGCCCAATGTAGACTAGAGATTGATTAACATAATTATGGGAACGACCGGACGTATTTAGCGCTAGTTCTTTTCCAAATGTACTTTAACGCAAACTAAAAAGACTTCTGCCACCGCACAATTAAAAAGGGCCACGAAAGGCTAAAATAGTCTAATTTTACTTATGCCTAGCTAAATCTTCAATTGATGTTAAATAAATGTTGATTAGGTCAATAGAAAATAGTGAGAGAATAAAGCCCTAAATCATACATAGACTCATTCTTAAAATACATTTTAGTTAAGTGTGTGTATGGTGTGTAAGTGTAAAACACTTTAAAGTATACAAAATATTCAAAATAGACAATACTTATATCATGACAGTATGATAACAACATGACAAAATATCATGAAAATATTAGCCTTTTGTGAATATAACAAACATTCCTAATAAAAATAAGTGAACTACGGCTCGCATTTCATTATGTGGGCCTTTGAATTGCCTGTCTTAGACTTTAGACTAAAAAATAAGAATAAACAGCGGGTTGTAAAATTGTCCAATCCGGCACTAACACAATAAAATAGCTTGCATGCGTCTAAATGAGAAGTATTTGTTCAAAGTCAAGTAAAGCATCAGTTGAATTTGAATTTAATTACTGTTTAAAAGCAAGCGTCATACAGGCTAAGACATCCCCACAAACAAAAGCAAAGGTCTTCGTGTCGCTTACATTACTGACAAAAAACAATATCTCATCATTACAATATCCCGTGTACATTACAATATCAAGTAGACATGATTGTGCCGTCATGCTTTTTATTTTAACATTAATCTGACCCAAAAACGTCGGAGCTTATATCATATTTATCTGCATTTCAAACGGAAATAAAATAGAACGATGTATTCGCTATGCTGTTATGAATCTCAACGACTACCTTTATATAGGATGCCGCTGAGGAGCAGTGACCTGAGAGACAAAAAGACTGGAAACTTGCTGCCGTTTCTGCTTGTGAAAGGTCCTCCTACACTCCGAGTGGTGCTGTATCTGTCTTTTCATTTCGACTGTACGTAGCCTTTTTGTTTTTATCTCCATTTTAGAGAGGAATGACGCATTAGAACATGACTGGGACACCGACGGTCTGAACCGGTTGTACGGTCATTTCGACATGGGTCATGTCTAATGTTATTTCCAGGCAGGTAACGAGATTAATAGGGAGACACGACTCTAGTGCATGTACATGGCTGTCGTAGTCTACACAATTTGTTCGATAGTGAGAGGCGATGCGTTCACAGTTGTTTGTAGAATTCATTGCCTATGACGTTTTATGGATAAAACGCATGAGGAAATTATATGCAGTTTCCACACCTGGGCGTTTTTGCGATACAGCTGCCGTGACTGCACGTTTAACAGCCTCTGCGTGGAAGACAGCGAGATAATTGCGGATCTAAACCATCAAAATACACTTGACTCGAACGCCCAACATTGCAGCTTGAAGTAGCGTAGCTAAGGATCAGGTCTTACTATAGCTGAGTACCATGTGTAGTCTTGTCCTACTTTAACATACCATAGGTTACAACTACTTAACTACTCGGCGGATTGCTTGGGATTTATTCATGCTGATTTGTATTGTAATTACCTGTCGAATGTTTTTTCTGGCAAAGATTGTAGAGATAGCCACAAATTTTGGTATATATTTATAATTAAATTTAAAATGATATATACAAGATGATATTGTAGGGTATTTATTTAAAGCTAATTATTGATGCGGGTGTTATTGCACAGTATTTTTTTACTTGAAACCAGTGTAATGTCATTTTGATTTATAATTAGAAAAGATACGTAATTTATAAATTATTTTAATATATTTTGCCGACATTACCACCGCTGTCAAACGCCTGAACCATTTTATTAAATCCGGAAATCCTTCGAAATTGTTCTTTGCGTTTTGTTGTTTTAGCGTGATTTTCCCTGACAGAAAAAAAATGCTCCTGTGGTTAATTTATTAGCCAGGTAGCGGTTACTGTTGTCAGTCAGGGGTCTGGCACAGTCGCACGGGGCCACGGAGCCATGAATCGGCCTCTTCCCTACAAACGTTTTTTGTGTGTAATTTGTTTAAAAGGAAAGAAACGTTGTTTTTAAGTATCGTTCACTAGGCGCTGTTTTTATGTTATTCTTGCAATTGGTGTTAGGTACACTGGCGGGTTCTTCTTTTTGATGGTAGAATACTTGTTACGATTTATTAAATGCACGTCTTCTGTATTAAAAAGTTCGAATGCAAATCGAATACGCTCTTGCTGATCAAAGATCGAAGAAAAATGACATTTTTAACATTTACTTCTTCGGAAAAAAACATTTTGAATATATTAAATTGCCTGAATATATTATTGAATATATATTATTTTTAATGAAAATTAAGCTTGACCGAATTAACGAATTTATATACGTGAATTTGTGGCGACTTATAATAGTATTCACGTTTGACGTCACTTTAAATATGTAGCCTAAAAGGGAGGTTTCGTTCTCAATTCTCAACAAAGCAAATCAACCGTCAGTATCGAAAGTTGACCTAATTATTCCTGTGTTTGTATTAAATTACTGTATTCGGCATTTTGCCTGTTGAAATAAAATTTAACTACAATTTAAATGTTTTTTTTAATGCACGGACAGTCTGGTTTGTGCACGCAATGTCTATGTGTTTATAGGAGTCGCGTAAAGTCAGATCACCGCTTCTGTATAGAATGTTTAGTTTTTAAGATGAAATATGTACGAAAATTCAGATTATTATTAGTTACACCGCTGCCGAACGGTCAAAAAATATATTTGAAAATTGTAATAATTATAAAATGCTTAGATAGTTAAGGCGTCTTTCGGCCAGTTAAAATCGCCTACTTTTAACTAACTTTTATCTCGTTGGAGATCCGATCTTTACAAAATTTAAGTAAGATTCGCCTTTTGTTACACCAAGTATTTTTTTCCAATAGGAACGAAGTTTGAATGAATGCGTTAAATTACCCATTTGTAATAATTAAATCTAATAATGTACAAGAAAAACATTTAATCGAAAATATTTTAAGTGCAGTAAAAATTATTTAAGAGATTTGTTGGGATTTATTGTGTTCTGGCTGTCAGTGGTTATTTAATCAGAAAAATGTGCGTCCAGGAAAATCGAGGTGAGAAGGCTTAAGGGTCTTTTCACGATTTGTAGGCCTCAAAGTCAAAATTAACCGGCCTTTGAGGTCTTTCGGTTCCTTGCATCATTTGGTTGGTTTATATTGCAGCTGCCCTCTGTAAAATAGATTTTAGTGCCTTACATGTTGTCCTATTAACAGTTTAAAATTTAACGCCAGCCGTCCAGATTTCGTGCACTTGTCCCAGCTAGTAGGATGTTTAAATTGTTTTTTGAAGGGCCTGGAAATCACTTGTCCTTGCGATTTATTTAATTGGTTATACTAATCGATGTTTTTATAATTTATTTTCACTGACACAGGTATACAGTAAAGTTACCTTGTCTAAATTAATAAGCGAAAGAACTGACAGAAAAAAATAACCGACAGGGCAAAATATGTTGATTTGAGAAGCCGTTCTCATTGCTGAGGTTGGGGGTAAAAATGTAACTCTGTCAACGGTAACGTACCATGAATAGAGGGAAACGAGAATCAAGTTTTTTTAAATTTATTTTAGTTTTGGCCTGCTTAGTTGCCCTGCTTCGTTGTTAGCACTTGTAGTTCACTGAGACTTTCCACGCGCCCCCTGCAGTTCACTGCGGTCTGTTAGAGCCGCCTGTTCCTCATTTTCACAAATGTGAAGTAATGACAGCGGGAAAACGTCACATGATTCTAGTTTATGGATATATATATATATATATATATATATATATATATATATCGAGACCCAACTGGTCTGTAAATGATAAGTGATGGGTTTTTTTAT
>JAOYSI010011666.1:2012-40447 GCA_025775065.1 Hiodon alosoides | reverse complement strand
TGTGAATCATCCACTTAGTTAGTTGCCTACTACTAAACTTCCTCCTATAAAATTCCTACTTGTCTATTCCCCCGATGTTTTTCTTATGGCATAGAGATCCTTTAATACAATGACTATAAATGCAGAAGCAGGGCATCCTTTTTTTCCAGGAGCACCTGTGCTCCTAAGTTTAAAAAATAAGGGGCACGGTGCAAATTTTAGTGACGCACAAGGTTAACTGTTGTTTTATTGTGACACAGCACAATTGTTTGTGTGACTTGCTTATTAACAGCAGGCTATACAGTCTCTGGGTGACTGGGTTGCAGTATTTTAATATATGCATCTGCTCTGAGTGTAGCACCTGATCTGATAGCGTTTAACCACTGTGTTGATTTCTGCTTATAAATAGTCGGTAAGAGTATAGACATGTGGTACTGTCTAAAAATAGCAAAACAGTTTAAGATTTAAGATATATAAACACTGCATTAATATTGCTATACATTTAACCTAAATTCTCTGCTAAATCTGTTTATCTGTTAATAAGTAATGTGAAAATACAACATTTGCAGTGAATTCTACTGAACTCAAAAACAAAATGATCACTTCTTGAGTTCCACCCTTGGAGTCAGACCAATGGTTGTTTGTGAAGGGACCCTAATCTGCACTGTCCACATCGTCCAGCCGCGGGAAGGTGCCCTGTCTCTGAAAAATAGCTTTCCTGTCATATTACTGTTTGTCTATGCAAACACAGCAATCATGGTTAGGGTTATGTTGACCAATTATTTTTCCTCTCCTGCTGCACAAAAATGCCACTTGCACAGGTGTGACCAAATTTTTTACGCATTCTCACTTGGACCGTAGAGCCCTGAGAGCAATATACTTGCCAGCAATATACTTGCCAGTATACTGACCCAGTAATGTTTTATTACTATTTTGCATGACTTTCACTATAATGAATGAATCTTCTTTTTCAGATGGAGAATTACTCAAATAAATAATGTTAAGTGCCTCCCCAACAATTGTATCCGTCTGGTTACAAATCCAGTACATTACCACTGTACTAAACTGAGGCCTCCATTATTATCCTGTCAAATGTTCCTTTCATGCCACCTACCTGTTCTAGCGGTGTTGTAGGACCAAACTTCCAGGGATTTAAATCTAAAACCTTAAAGAAGGCGCTAAAACATTATTAAAACTCTGAAAAGGCCCTTTATATTAGCAAAGGCATTGGTTTCTCCAAATAAGTTTATCGTCCTTCAACCCCGTGATTGACAAACGTTATCATTAATGAACTGCATCCTGCGTAACTTAATTTGACTTATACAGATAACATTGAGTTCAGAACAGAAACATAAAATGAACAGTGTTGGTTTATTTCAGTTCTCATGTTATGTTGCCTTTTCACTTCAAGAAAGGTTGCCATGGAAATCAATTAAGAGAAGAGCACTCGAAAGTACTTAAGGGGAGATAACTTTCATAATAAAGATTAAATTAATAATTTTGTATTTGGGGCTGATGTTTTAATTACAAATCTAGTTATGCTTCATAATACAGGTTACATAGAATACGTTTTGCATATTCATGTATAAATTGCATTTCAGCATACAGAGCGTATCATGGCACAATGCACATTAACTTGAGGAATTAAAATGTAATGCCCGTAAGAAACGCATTGTTCTCACGCTTGAAAGCCAAAGTCAATTTTACAATTGTGCTGATAAAAAACGAAAGAATCTGCAAATACCTTGTTTCAACACGTTGTGACAGTGAACCGCAACATGGTCTGTCACAAGAACACAGCGTAAATTATTTAGTTGATGCGGTTTTAAATTTAGATGGTCAGTGCTACTTAGCCAATGTCATTATTTATATATTCAGATTTTGTGTAAATTTTTTTTTTTAAACTTGTACATAGTCTTCTGCACAATAACTAGTAGTAATGATGATATATTAATGAACAATCAGGGTCCTTTCTAGTTTTGTAGGGGTCCCATTCGTGGCCATACCCCAGTCCTGAACTAACTGAACCCCATATGCAAATACCTTTTGCCATAAGCCAGCCCTGAAAATTATAATGAACTAGTTAACTCATATCTCCAGTGCTGAGCAGTTGTTCTACAAACTGCGTCTGCTGTCCTGTCTCTCTGACAGTGGCATTGTGTTTATTCCCTTTAGTCTTGGGTTTTTTTTTTTTAAAGGAGTATAAATCAAGGGGGCTTCAGCCAGCAAATTAAGTGTAAAACAGCTCTGATGGGCACATATGGCGAAATCTGAGTGAATTAATTTTACAGCCATTGCGTTGCCTGCTCTGGTCTGCTCGAGACGCCCAAACGAGATCCGGAGCAGGGGCACCGTGTGATGTCGGGCCACATGCAGAGCTGTTTCCCTGGGCAGGAGTTCAATCCTACCTACATCTGACGCATCAGAACAACCGCAGCCTTGATGAGTGACAATAAAACACAGAGTGGGCAGCAATGCGAAGCAGTGAAGTGAACATAAAGCTAAGGGTTTTTTCCTTTTTCTGAAAGTCTAGAGAGGGACCATGTCCTAGAACCTTTAAATAACTGCACTTACTCTGATTGATTTATTATAGTACATGCCTTGCTGTATAAATATGTGAAGTATAAAAATTGGAAGATATGCAAGTCAATGTCTGAAAACCCCGCCAGCAGACCTCATACATCAGGGCCCAATTTATCCATTCATTTATTCAGTATCCAAAACCGCTTATCCAATTCAGGGTCGCGGGGTGCCGGAGCCTGACCTGGCAGGCTTGGGCAGCTAAGCAGGAAACACCCAGGACTAGGGCCTGGGACACAGAACCACCCAAACAAAGACTTTTCAGGTAGAAAAACTCCCCCCCCCTTTAGACAGCAGACCATCAATTCAAATTCAATTCAAAACCCTTTATTAATCCCACAACAGGGAAATTCACAATGTCACAGCAGCAAAAAATAGGGCAAAAGTACAAAAACATACACTCTAAAATAAACAAACAATAATAGAATATAAATAACAATAGAGAAAATATTTCTATTTTTTATTCTATATATTAAAGAAATGTTTACTTCATTTATATTTACAGTATTGTAAATATACAATCCTGAAAGACCGGTCTTTTTTAATGGCCCTGGCAAGGGAACCGCTCTCAGGTCTGTAAATTTAATACTGCAAAATCAGTATTGAAAGGAGAGCATGACTTTATCTTCATGGATGGTGTTCCTCCATGCTTTTAAATAAATAAAATATAAAATGTCTCTTAAACTTTAGTTCATGCAGTTAGAGTGCTATCATGTGGAATGTGTACAGAACAAAATACATCAAAATGGGCAATATGCCCATGTTAAGCCATGTTGCAAAAGGATATTGAGACTAATCCCTTCACATTAGAGCACCCAATGAAATACTTGTATTTGCACTTTGACTTCTGTGGCATGGGATTCTGAGCTATAGTACAAAATAATGTAAACTCCATTTTGAAATGAAAACCGCTTGGCAGAAGTGTCTCTCTCTCTCTCTCTCTCTCTCTCTCTCTCTCTCTCTCTCTCTCTCTCTCTCTCTCTCTCTCTCTCTCTCTCTGCATTTCTTTTGACCAGAGTGGGAAAATCCTGTTATTATCTGACACTTCATTTTTGCTGCTATTTGTAGGACACTACCGCCCCAGGTCTTAAAACAGCCTCGTGTCTGGTGTGTATAATTTAAGCTTGACTCATGTAAGGTCCTGTGGAAAAGGGCAACACACTTTTTTCATTGCCAGGAAGTCAAACATTGTGTATCCGAAGAAGCTATTGACAGTGTTGGTCACAGTGACAATTGGCAATCTGAAATCAAATTAGTCCGTTAAGAATATGTCGAGTGATTCTAATATGGCAAATCAATATAAATGCTTTTGAATTCTCCTTTTTGTTATACTTCTTTCAGCAAAAAATTAAACCAATGCTTAAGTTTATATATATAATGTGCTACTAACTATGTATCAGGCATTAAAAATCTGTCAAATTGACGCAGAAAAATAAACGATCACAAGACAAATAAACATGGCAATATTCGCTTTGCAAACACATTAGCTCAGTGATTCATTAAATATGCAATATAAGTGTATACTGATAAGAACAAGCTTGGCCGTCAACAAGATCATTTATCTATTATGTCTAATGGGGCTGAGAAACAAAAAAACAGTCACTGGGCCACTGAATTCAATCTGACCAATTGGCTAAAACTTTCAAAGCGTGAGCTGTTACCACCTACGTCATGTTCAGCTGAAGGCAACCCTAACCCATGCACGTTCTCCTAACTGGAGCTTAACCTTTTCCAAGATTCTCACACAAAGACAAAAAGAGAAAAGGGTTAGTTGTTCATGGGCCTCATTGAAACCCCCCCAAATTTTCAGGCTCTGTAGCTGGGCCACGGTGTTCATCATCTGCTCCCGAGACAAAACACTTGGGGGGAAACGCCTATTATTTCAGGATGGTGGGATCATTCAAAGTGCACGGTTTGATTAATGGCCTGCTGTGCGTTCTCCATCTTCGGGTCACCTTTAGTTATCTGTCCTCTCTTCTGTCTGTTTGTCAGAGATTTGCCAGAGTTTTCTATACAGGTTCAACAAAATTACGGAGACTTTACAAGATATGCACTCCTCCTGATGTTTGAGAGCTAAATTAGAGAAAATGGAAATTGAGCGTGCAGTGCTCTAACAACAATCATAAAATAACTCTATTTAATTTTTCAAACTGTAAGCTGCATCTTCAGGCTTACATTTGCACTAGTGACAGGTCGTGAGATTGACTAAACAGTTATTTGGGTTCCATTCGTTTTATGCAGTCAAAGTTTCAGTCTCATTCTTATTAAGCTACTTAATAATGCAACTGTTTTCACAGTTCTAACAGGTGGGTGCTAAATAAGAAGTTAACTGGGGCAGTAATTGAACATGTTGAGAATTCAACTTTGTTGATCAAGCGCTTTACAGCAGCCCAACTATATATTAAGGCATATTAATATTATTGTTGTCATTTTGTCTCCACATGGCCTCATACAAGGTAACAAACACAGAAGCTAAAAAAAACAGTACAGTGAAGGACAAGGGAAGGTACACATGCAAATTCCATACCCGCTAAAAACTAAAGCATGAATGATCACATGCATTGGCATCAAGCTGAAACACTGGCTTCGGTGGCAATTCAATCCAATCCCAGAGAACACAATGTGAGTGTGGTTTTACTCAGGTAGCATTTTTCTTGATGGTTAGATGGCATAGGTGGGTAGCCTTGTGAGGGATAGATTTCAGTAACATAGACAGGAGGCCACTTGAGCCAAGACCACTGCGGATTAAGTACTGAGGGATTTTCTGGTAAGTATGTGACTTCTCAAAAGGACGAAAGCATTATGTTAACAGAAGAGCAAATGCATATGCTGGAGTCGTAGTCTTGTCAGTTTCTCTGACACGCATTACCTTCCTTAAGCTGACAACTGCCATCTGCTGCTAACTGTGTCCCAGCAGTGGTACCCATAGATAGCATCTTCCAGCAGTACATAAGGAGTAATGATGGCTTTAGATGATATTAAGAGGGAGGAAAATCTTTTTTTCTTTATAATAAATGAAATTCCCTCAACAAGACCACACTCAGGTCCCAATGATTAAGTCCTTAAAAGGAGACAGCAGATGTTTTGGTTAGACTTAAAAGTCTGTTTTTTTTTTTTTTGTGCATTTTGTTTGGCAGTGAGTCTGTGTTTTGTTGGTTTGTTAAACTAAAAGGTCAGCTTATTTGCATTCATTTCTGAAATCTTTGGTTTTGTTTAGTTTAGTTTTGCTTAAAATAATAATATAAGCTGTAAACTGGTGCTCTACTTTCCTGTGTCCGATCACTGATCTTGCCATGCCACAATAATTTTGTTTAATTATCACTGCGGTC
Organism: Hiodon alosoides; assembly: GCA_025775065.1. Taxonomy (NCBI): domain Eukaryota; kingdom Metazoa; phylum Chordata; class Actinopteri; order Hiodontiformes; family Hiodontidae; genus Hiodon; species Hiodon alosoides. The sequence continues at coordinate 34,559 of JAOYSI010011666.1, read as the reverse complement.
ATACAAACTAGACAAGTTCATAAAAACACAGATAATATATCTTTTCAAAATGTTCAATATAAATGTGTAGGGTTAAAACATTTAAAGAAGTTCACAGCACAGGAAGCAATTGGCAAATTCTGACTGCTCACTGTCACTTCCTTTGATCCACCCAGAATGCATTTCAACAGTACTACCAATTCTACGCAGCAATTTGATGTGGTGCCTTACTGCAATAGTGACGAAATGAGTCAAAGGTGCCTCAACACTATAAACGTATATTTCCTGCATGCATGTTTCGTTACTGAATCTCATATGTTTGGAATAAAGTTTAAATGGATGAGCCACAAGAAAGACAGAAATACTCAGACATAAGTTTGAGTTATATTGGTTGGCCACTGTAATTTTACAGCCCATTACATTGAACGAAACGCACATCTTCAGGTACTTTGGTTTTATTTCGTGATTTCAGGGGATTTAATCTGTTCATAAAATGACAAAACTAGCTATTCCTCTGGAAAAACAAACTCTGAGTAGTTTGCCATAGCTTTTGGTGGTTAAATCTTTAACGTTTGGAGCGTTTACGGCAATGGGTTCCTTAGTTTGCCTGACTGCAGCTTTGAGAGCCAATTCCAGGCATTACGCTGCTCTTATTCTCGCTTGGGGGCCGATTACTTTATTAGACTTGATGATAACGCATCTGGGAGGGATGATGTATTCTGTGGTGAGTGCTATTTCTGTCAGTAGACAATAGACTAAAATAACAGAGCAGATACAGCGGTGAGATAGAAAGTACTGTGGCTAATGTCTGTGCTAAACAGAACAATTTGTCAGTGAAGTGTATGGCTGTTATTCTAAACTCAACTTTTAAACTTTTAATGAGATAAACAAACGTGAAAGCCATTTGTTAAAAAAAAAAAAAAACCTGCTTTATGACATTATCCAGAGGTCCTGTACTGTTAATTATTTTTCATAGCCTTCTTATGAGATAGTAATTGTACAAAACTTTTTACGTTATTTCAAACGAGAAACCATTAAATGCTGTTCTTATGTCTGGTATTGAAGAGAAAGCAAGACCAGTCTATTTGTTAAAAAATGGCAATGAAATCCAGAATTTCAAGTCAAGGTGTTCGTAAGTGCAAACTTTCTATGCCTCATTTTGTTGGGAAGAGCAGACTTTCTATGCCTCATTTCGTTGGGAAGAGTAGACTTTCTATGCCTCATTTCGATGGGAAGAGCAGACTTTCTATGCATCATTTCGTTGAGAAGTGAACACTTTCTATGCCTCATTTCGTTGGGAAGTGAACACTTTCTATGCCTCATTTCTAGGCCTCATTCTAGGCTTACCCTTTGTACCGACAGAACGTTGGGATCGCCACAGCTCCCACCTGTGACCTCAATGAATCTCATCCATATTTAAAAGTCAAAGGTGCATATAAACTCTCCTTTAAATAAACAAGTCAAATAAATCACTACAGTTGAAGTATTTATATCGTCGCTGGTAACATTTGCCCCTGATGTTTTTGGATTGAATGTTAAGGGTCCTGAGTGAGCAATTGTGTCACTGTATATTTGCACTGAGTCCCGCTCAAGTCCTGCTTCCCACTGATAACAGGAGCTTTCTGTAGAGCCTGTGTGATGGATAGTCACAATCATTACTGCAGGACTTGCCAGATAAATAAGAAGGTAAATTAATTTTTCAGTATCCTGTGGCGCGAGAGAAGAGTTGTTTTGATATCGCTCCGTCTGTTTTATGTTTAGATAGAGTTTAGATAAATGTTTGGAGATCAAATTATTTGCGGACTAAATTCAGCTCACACGTCTACATAATACAACTTACATCAGGTAATATCTTTGTCTGCACACGGTGAGACATATTAGAAAATGTGAGGTACAAAACCAGTCAAGGATCAAAATGATGGCTGGGTATTATTATATTAAGATACAGATCCCTGACTTTTGATAGATCTCTCTCAATATGTATGTAGCTCGTGATTTGAGATCGACTGACAACATTAAATCCCAGCCTTTTGTGAAATCACAGTTAATATAATTGTTTTTATTGTGAAACGGGGTGAGCATTTTGTCGCCCTTTTTTATTAGAAAGTGGTATTATTAGATTTGAGCCTTCACTATACGGTTCAGGCTATGGCAGCATTTTCACTTAACCACAGTATAGATCTCTCTTTATTGGCCTTCTCCTGGTCCACGTCTGCTTCGACTCATATAGAAATGGATTCAGTTCCGTCTGCATTGGTGCCCTGCCAAAGCTGCGAGACCCTTGTTCTCGCTTGCCTGCGTTCTCCTCTTTATTTTCAGTTTGTCATTTCTAACTGGACTCCCTATAACCTGCAGAGATTATTATCTGCTGAGATCTCCTTGCTCCCCCATTGTGAAATCCTTATTTTCCTCCACCCTGGTTTTCTTTTGATAGAAAAATTAACTGCCTGCGTAATATTGTCACTGACTATCTTCTATTTTGATATATTGTTTGACTTATTAAAATTTCCTTTGTGAGTTTCAACTTATCTTTACATTTTATGGGCTCTATTTTGTTGATGTATGTATGATATATATATATATACACACACACACACACTTATAATGCTATTCACTTAAGCAGGCGTAAGTTGAGGCATGACCGATGTAACAATTTTTCTGGCACGCTGAGGTGGTGCCAATGGGTGTGTCAAGAGTGTGGTTACATACTACGCATTAATAACCATAATAACCAGTCACAGCTGTGTGTTGTAAGCCTAGGCTCCCTACCGACAATGTGCCCTAGCGCCCCGCTCACATACAAAAACATTTCTCGCGGTGCTTCCAATGAACGCTCTCTGTGGTAATGTTAATAACTCAGCTGCGTCGGACAGAAATAGCCAAGCCACCTGTGTTACGTCTCCCGTTGTGGGATATCAGAACGACCGGTCGTTCTTACGTGTTTTTGTCAACGCTGTCATATTTCACAGCGAAAAGTTACCTCTCAACATGTATATGTACTATATATATCTTGTGCCAAATCACTTCTCTGCCTTAAAAAATTTTTGGTAAGTATTCAGCGACAATTAAGCTTCGAAGGATGATACGATCTATAAAACATTTGACCTTATCCATTGACTTTGTGTATTTACATTATTTCAATGGTTATGTCGTCAAGAAGAGGGCAACACATTGTGCTTAGATGTTCTAAAACAGGGATGGCTTTTTTAGCTGGAAGTGCCAAAAGTTGGATTTTTTTTTATTTATACATCACTAAGTGCCAAGGGTGCCAATGATTAATTAGGGGTGTAAAAGGTTATACCGCGGCTAAACGTTAAATTAAAAAAAAAAAAAAAAAATTTATTTTTTTTTTTTTTTTTTTAATTTGGTTTTTATTAAGCAAAAATACCAAAAAAAAAAAAAAAAAAAAGCAATCCACAGAACCCCTCCAAGCACCCTCATCCCCTGGCAACCTCCCCAAACCCTCAACCCCCCACCCCCCTCTGTTGTCTGGAGAGCAGGTGTGTGGGAATAATATTTACATTCCTATGACTAATGGGATTTCTGCTGCGGAATATCCGCTGACATTTTTTCAACCCGTGGTTCATAGTCAGTCATTCTTAGAGCAACACATGCCACACTCATGTCATCTGTCAGTCTGTGGTGAATGTCTGATTTGATCAAATTAATGCGGGAAAAAAATATGATCAGCCAAAAAAAGTTAATTGTGAAATTCCAAGAGTTTTCATTGCTTTGAAAGAATTTGGCAAAGGCTTCCCGACTTCTATTATCTCAATTTCTGCACTTTCTGCTTTTTCTCCATCTACTCTGTCACACTCAGTCTGCTGTAATGTTACATGCAGATCAGTGAAAACTGCAGTAAAATACATAAATCCCATTGCATGGCCCATTAGGTTTAAGAATTATAATGCTAAACATCAGTAAAAGCAACAGTCACAGAGCATCATACAATAAATATAAGACATTCGCTCAATTGGCGCAACAAGAAGTCGTAAGCCATAGCTGACACGGGTCCGCCATCGCAGTTCTATAAGATTTTGACTGATTCATTGGTACCGCCTGCAAGGATCTCGCTGTGTGTCCAAGTATGTCCAGTGTGAAGTTTCCAGTGTGTTCGGTTCATAGTGTAATGCGTAGCAAATAGTCACAAATCTGTATTGAATACTTCATATACACGATATCATTAAGTAATTGTTACACTTCCCATAACAGAAATATTAATTCATAGAAAGAAAAACTAGTCAAAAAGTGAAGTATGTCTCTCTTGAGAATATATGTGAACAGTACAGTAGTAATGATTTCTTGGGCAACTCCCATCAACACATAATTAAAAGCACCCTCAACAACTAAATAAGAGACTAATCGCACAGAGTTCAGATTACTTATGGATCAAATTGCTTTTTTAATTTGAGCTTTCATACTTACATATTCTGTGATAATTGTTCCTGGAGGATTGAAATTGAAGGGAAAAAATTGATTTTAATAAAGACATGTATTTATTTACAATTATTTGTGGCTTAAATGCCACAATGAAGTGGAGTCCACGGAGTTGCTGAGTGAAGATTTTGCAGGCTTGACCCTGGATAATGTTATCGTCGCCTGGAACAGGGCTTCCCAAAGCAATGGCGTAGAACACTGCTGAGGGTGAGTGGACAGAGTGTCGGCAGTTTTCTGCGGCCCTGGTCAAAAAGCGTGCCCGGGAGCCTCCCAGGCACCTGCAGGTTACAGGAACTCCCCCAAGGGCTTCTCAGCATGCAGTACGCTGGGTTGGCTGGGTCAGAGGAGTCTACCTGCCGTCCTGCATTCGCCTGTTGTGTGGTTTTGGGGTTTGTAGATGAAGGCTGAGGCAAAACTGGGGGCTATTAACAAAACATGAAAAATGTCAAAACAGTTCAACCGTATGATACCCTGAATGTTCATTCTTTGAGGACGACTTCCGTTTTCTATGCTTGACAGTGTGAGCAAATGCATGTAGTATCAAGGAAGTGACGTTTTAAAGGAAAAACCGGTATACTTATTTGCTGTGCTTATAGTATAGTTACTTATTGTATAATAGTAAGTGAAGGTCATATCCAGAATAACAGATATTTTTTTCACCTAGCACTTTGACATAGCTAAAATACTTCATGTAATTGACAACATTCTTAGTAAATTGATTTTGATTTCAGTCCAGAAATGTTAATAAAGCCAACATGATTCATGATTCTTTTGTTGTTTTTTTAAATGCATTTTCACTAATAGCAAAATGTATTTTGTCATTCAAAAGATGTTTATCCTTCGGAGATTCCTCTGAAAATATATGCATGATTTTTATTGGTATTCTGCATCTTCTTTGATATGTACTAAGTTATCCTTTTTATTATACCAGCTAGATCAAGATTTAGAATCAAGCCACTTGATTGGGTGAAACAATGGCTCGGGCCAAAGCAAAACTTTAGTAACCCACTAATCACACATAACTGTAATGGCTTTTTTTGGTATCTTATTTCTTCCTCATTGTAGCTAAACATATTAAATATATTTATGTAAAAGGCTGAAGTTTCGATTTGGTTCCAGTCAACATCTCTTAAGCTGTATCAAGAAACAGTTAAAATGTTGCTAGGTTAACAACAGGTTTGTACAAAAACCTGAACACTACGGCACAATGGCACTCTGTTATATATATTTTTTTTAAAGTGCAGGGACTACTTCTAAATGTCATAAAGAGTGTGATACCACAGCTGATTTCTGGCCACATCATGGTAAGTTTTTTATTTATTTTTCAGGCATAGCCAGGGTGTACTCAATCCAATGGAAGGCACGTTGGGTGCAGGATGATCGACTGACCACATCATAGTGATGTCGGGTCCTTTTTTTAAGGCATAGCCAGGGTCAATCCATTAGAGGGCACGTCCAGTGCAGCGTAAAGGGTCCCATGTTGCAGCCTTTATTCCAAGCAGGGAAGTGTACCTTCAGAGTCAAAGGTAACGTGGTTTATACCCACTTGTTAGTTTTTGGAAGGACGTGCGTAGAAGAGTGGTTTCCAGCTCCAACAAGGTGACCTTAAATCGAAGATTTGTTTTAATGAAAAATCACATGTGAAAGACTGCTGCAATACAGTGAACTCTTTGAGATCCACAGCAAAGCTAGAGGCAATTCTCATTGCCCACAACATACAAAGCTGATCAATTTAAAGCAGATATACAAAGGCCAATACGAAACTGATGTTAAACCAGGAGAGGTTTGACCAAGACATAGTTTTTACACAACCAAACCTTTGTACTTGTTTTAAGTGAAATTATACAAATTTAAAAAAATGGAAAAATACTTAAATACATACCTTTTCTTCCCAGGGGATTTTCCCCACACATCTCTTGTATCTATGCCCAGTTTATTTCTGGGCAACTTCCAGAGTGTTTTTCTAATGTAGGAAGCTTATAGCTTTATTGTTTACTGAAATTATCAGTAAATATTAAACATACAAGTGAACTGTGTAAAGTGAATGTTTTGACAATGCACCATTAGTATTGATATATCTTCCAGATTTTTGTTGCTTAAACAAATTTTGCTAATAATTGCAGGTGTCATGAATGAGTTGGTAACAAGTGCAAGGAGAACCATCATTCAGCAAAAATGTGATTCCTGTAGCACAGATTTTCTCATCTCATGCCTAACAGGAGGTTTCATTGATTTTAATCAGGAATGTCAGCATTGTTACTGCTAATTAAAGGTGGTATCTGCCTACCTGAGGGACAAACGACATTTGCTGCTGTCCTAAGTTCTCTCAAAGACACATATCGGCATTCAAGGTGAAGGTTGATAAAACCAGAGCTGCGGCCAGAGGACTTTAATGTGAATTAGAAAATGGAACGCCGTAAATCAGGAGTTTCTCCACTTCTGTCCGGGCGGGGAACACAGTGGCTTTCCAAAACCCCAAGCATGTTAGGCGTTCAGTATGCTAAGTGAATATCACCCGATGATGCTCAGAATTGTATCACCCCTGGACATGTTTTATTTTAAACCCTAAACCACAGTGTCGGCTGGGCTGGATTTGTGGATTTTTATCTTATAATTTTGACTGGGGGGGTTATTAATGTCCTTTCAAAGCTGCCTTTGAGTTACGTTTTACTTTTACTTTTATTGGCCAAAATAGAAATGACATCATGTGCGTCAGTGCTGCCAAGTTCCTAGCGCGCCTTGTCTGAGCAAACTAGTCGTAAACTAAACAAAATGTTAATTTAGCCATTTATCTTTGATAATGATTTTAATGCTTAAAATAACTTTCTGATAAAATAGATTAAACCAAGGCAGAGAAATGACGACAACTGCGCGTCGAATAAATTAGCGGAAACAAACAGTGGCAGCCGACAGACTGACAGTCGAGGTAGAACGTTGGTGGATAGTGTTAGGACTGTCAGTTCCCACTGTCAGTTCCCACTGTCATTCTGCCTATCTTTCACCTTGTCTTAAATACTTATAAAGAATACTTTGGGGAAAACCATTAGTCTCTGGTGAGCATTGCTACACAAAGTACTTGAATGAGGACACCGCAGCAATAAAAACCTCTGAGATTGACTTTGGTATTTTACCATCAACTGCGAATGATGACTCATTTTCTCAGGTAAAAAAGAAATGCTAAAATGTACTGTAAAAATAGTTGTAGATGGTGGTCGGTTGTATTTACATGAAAAAAATCTTATAGCTACAAAGGGAGACAAGGGTACCAAGTCATCCTTTGCAAGGAATAGAGGGGTTTTGAAGATAACTTTATGCCCTTGGATTTTATAATAGGGAATTCTAGGTACATTTTCTCCCTTTCTGTTAATCGATAGCTATGGTAGTCAAGAAGATATTAAGAAAAAAAACATCTTAATCCTATGTTCAGTGAGTTGTAGATAGAGATAGATACTACAGGTGATTACCAACCTCTGTACTTTAAAAATGTACTTAAATAGCTGGACGCCTGAGTTCTGAATGGATATCTTGGTACAAAATGATGGATTTGCAAACATGTTGCAACCTTGTGACGTGCGCGGGGGGTGGGGGTTGGAACAGACGTTATGTTGGCAGGGCGGGACTCTACCGATACCATGGCGTTCCCTTGTCACGACGTGCTGAGGTAATTTACTAGGCTGTCACACAACATTAAGCCTAACGTTAATGAAGACTTCACAGCATAATGAAACAGAAAAGTCTGAGGATAAGACCCTCTGGCTAATCACAAATTACTTTACCCTTGTTGTTTGGCTTTTGAGAAAACATTTCACTTTAGATTTGTGTTCAATAGCACACATTTTTTGAACAGTGTGACTCAGGAACTACTTTCTTTAAAGCAACTTACTTTCTTTTCGCTCAAAACTTATTTATAAAGCTGTCGTGAGACAAGTGAGCTAAGTATTCTATACTGTATGTTTAAATTAACACCAAATCCTTTTGGCCTATCGAACATAAGCTCTGTCTCTGGCAGGACACTGTTTTCCTCATTATTTTAATAATTACCCTGAATTGTGTCCATGTCGTCACAGACCATGTGTTTGTGTAAATCATGATAGTATTTGCTCGCTGTCTGTGCTCTCCTGTTCCTTCGACTTTTTAAATAATACACTTCCACGGTGTAGGCATTTGTGTGTACAACATATAAAACAGTGTGCTTTCCTATCTACAATGCAGTACGTTCTTAGGATTTACCATAGTCAGAAATAGTCTGAGCTGGGAAGTGTGAAAATTGTGTTTAGCTGTTCCAACATTCTGTAGTTGTCAGTGTTAAAGAAATGCACACAATTTATTCACTATTTGCATGTTATTCCCTCACCCATAAAGAAGGCTAGATACATATATTAATGAATGCCACTCCAAACTGATCTCTTTCTGGGTTTTGCACACACACACACACACACACACACACACACACACACACACACACACACACACACACACACCAACAACAACAACAACAACAACAACAACAAAAGCAAAAGCAAATTTCAAATTGTGCAGTCATTTAGTAAATTTATTAAGACTCAATTGGTATGAACACATATCCACATTATGCATCCCACATGACACGGTATGTGGGCCATCTCTGTGTCGCTTATAAGATTATCAATACAACCTTTAAGCATTCTAACTGTGTGTCCCATCTATCTATAGACTCCAACCGTTAAAACCGTTTAAAAATTGATATTTGTATTTTATCACAAAATGTTTTCTGTGTATGTATCTAGCCAGGTAATGGTCTAGAGACATATATTATTTAGCTACCTAGCTTGCTAACATTGGCTGTAAAATAGCCATTGTTAGCCACACACAATACAGGGGCATTTGAAAAACTTGAATTTGTAAACACTTAAACAGACATAGCTAGTCGGGTTTATCTGCCCTCCAGATCATGTCAGTACGCAATAGAAATCTTGCAAATGGCAATGCAATGAGTTGTGCCTTCCAACATGCCCCATCACCACCATGGTCGTACTCTGCTGTTATTTAAGGGGCAATAGCTGTCTGTCACCCTGCACAAGATTCTCAAGCCTCTGTAGGTGTCCCTCCCCAACAAGCTGTTTCTGACCACAGGTGACACGGTCATGCATGAAAAACCCTGCCAGGGAACCAGCCTGGACAGACTGGTAGACTAGTGCGGTTTGGTCGATTGGACCACACTGAGGTGCTAGTAATAACAATCAAAATTTTAAAAGCTGCAGCGAATCTGAGAAGAAAAGTCTGTTTGACGGCTGTATTTTGCTTTTGTTATTTCTTGATAAACTGATTTATTTTGGCTTTTCCTAACAGTGCTTTTTTTTTCTTTGAGTTTTCTTCTTTTGCTGAAGAAAAATACAGGCCGTGAACAGGCACTCTTTGTCTGACCACTCCCGGACAATACACTATATAATTACATAGGGTACAATTATGTACCTGGCAAATGTAATAATATAATGTATATAAACAAAGTGTACGAGGAAGTCTTAAGCTCTGCGAAATGAATAACAATATAGAAATGTCTCAACAAAGGCATGGTTCTTTCAGTACAATGTCAGACCGTTTTATTTTTTTATTTTCAGATCTTTGTAAAATGGTGCGTTCTCTGTGATTTATGGGCAGGAGACGGTCTCGCGAAAGGAATGGCCACTGTCCCTCCCGAGTTCTGAAGTTTAAAAATTCCCCATCATGCCTTAGGCTGATGGATCGATGGATGGCGAACAGAATGAATAGAATGAGATATAACCGCTAGCCCACTGTGGCGTAAAAAGCACTGCATCTGATAGACTGTTTACCAAACATGAGTATAATTGAATATTTACTTTTTTGGCTTGCCATGCGTAAGAGGGATGTCATGGTCATGGCGGATTAAATGTATTCATTGTTGGAAAAAGGTCGTAGAAAGTGTAGAAAGGTCTGACATCCATTTCATGTGGTTTCTAGGTCAGGGTAAATGTTGGCCAGTTTATGCAGGATAAATATAGCGTGTGGCTTTTAACTGGACGAGCTCATGCTTAAATATTTACTGGCGAAGGCTAACTGGGGTAGCTTATGTTTAAATATGTACTGGTGATACAAGCTTTCAGTATATAATTGTAATGTTTTTTCAGGTAATTCAATATTACAGCTGTCCTGTGAAATCTTTGCCCTTGCCAAAATTACCACCGGGGCATTCGGTTCTCTGCTGATGTATAATTAGTAATGGCATAGTAACACGTCATTTACAATGCCGTTACTTCGGGACACCCAAATGGTTTACAATTCAACGAGGAGGGGCTGCTCATGCCTCACAATCTTTGGCCATCCAAGGTCATTGTTTAAAAAAGAAAAACACCCTCTGAGCAATAACTGGATATGGGGCCATCATCCATTCCCATCAACTATATCATAATTTGGTAATTCATGATGGGGTAAGTCACAGATATAATTGCAACAAAGCAGGTGAATTTATAGAGGTATTGACCATATGAAGATGTTATTAGCATTTATTTTGCTTTCCATGCAACGTAAGACTTTTCTACAAGGGTGTTGAGAGACAACTGCACTTGCCAGTTCTTAAATAGTGCTCTGTTCACTTACTGCCAAGACTGGAGTGTTTTAAGTTGCCAACAGTCTATTTCCACCTACATTTAATGTTAGGCTTTAACAGTTATATTAGATTATAGGGCTTGTTTTCAATGCACTGTTAACCATCCAGCGACTGTATCCACTTGCTTTAACATTCTTTATACAACCTTACTTAGGACAGTGGTATGATCTGGTATATTAGTTGGTGGGGGGCACGTTTGATAAATTTGAAAAAGCATTAGGAAACAGGAATGGGTCAAGTGGTATATTAATAAATATGAACAAAATAGTCACTTAGCAAAGTCAAATACCAAGTAATCTTCTTTATTATTGGAGCATAAAATGCACCCAAGAGAGCTTAGAGCGAGCGTTTAAATTTGTAAACTACGTTACTGGTAGAATGGAAGTACAAAGTGTTTTTTCTAGGAACAGAAAAGTCCTGATGACTGACATAAACGAGAGTTGATGCCTGAGAATTGACTCCTGACAGGTGATAACCTGCTATTGACAGGAAATCCAATTGACGCCCTACCCCCCACCATGAAACATGCGATAATCCCAGTGACACATCCATAGTCATCCATAGGCATTTAAAACGAGTAATCAGTCACACCTTTGGGTGTAGCAGAAATCCATTGTAATTGTAATATTGTTATAACTCATTGTTTTTCGTGAGTTTGTGCATGTGTTTACAATATATTTATATATATTCCACTTATATTACATATTTTTATGGCAGTTTAGATTTACAAATGTCTTTTCTTTAATAAAGTTGAATGTGAGCTTATTGTGTTTAACAAAATTCCCTTTTTAGAATTTTAAGAGATTAGACAACATGTAACCAATCATACGCAACTGAAATTCGATGATGCAACAGGAATTACAATGAAATTATGCCAGAGATAATTTCCTGCTGTGTAGTCATGTGTGGTTTGTGATTTGTGTGTGAAACCGCTCATGCGGCAGGGGTCAAAAGGTTATCAGCCTTGATGACAGGTCAGTAAACTCCAGGCATCGGAATGTCACCAACAAGTCTGCATACAAAACCCCCTGCCAATAACAAGCCCCAAAATATACAGCCTTGGTGCTGATTGAAATCACCCAAAGAAAATAGCTGCATCTCTGACCAACACCTAAAGATTACCACTAATGTTGAGAAAGTAAAAGTAAAACAATTTCATTATTAAGAGGAAATTAACAGCATCACAAAAGTACGTCTTTGAGCTGTTTTTAGCCAATTCTGCGGTTCTGATTTTTTTCTGCGTTGTATTAAATACTTCACAATTATATTGCTTCACTGGTAAACTGCAATAATAAGAACGAAATATTGACTTCTTCTAATAATGTATAAGGAACAATAAAACCAGGATTTAACAACATTTTATTTTATCAAGAAACTTAAAGATAAAGATATATATATAAACAGCAGACAGCCATCACAATCCTTTTTTCCCTCCAGCACCTGACTAAATTCTCTTCATCAAGCTTAAACAAGGCAGTGTCATTACTGGCAGCCTGCAGTAACACATTTTCACTCTGTACTCCAGTCTATTTGCGTTGTGTCGCAAACTATTGTGTAAGTGCTTAATAGAGTTATAGAGTGAGAAATACTTTTGTTGGCTGGTTTTCTGTAAATGTAAAAATATATACGTTGGTTTCGTTTTTAGGTCCACCCTATTCTTTGTGTTTTCTGTATCAACACTTCATTACTTATTCTTAATGAAAAAGAGAAAAATAATGATGAGAATAATGAATTGATGGGAAATACCGCTATGAACGCAGTTTTTTTCAGCTTTGCGGTATGTCGCACAGGATAGGTTCTGCTTTTAAGTCAGCCATCCTCATATAATGAATGCTTAAAGACTTGGATAGCGTGATAAAAACACACACACACTCACACACACGAACACGAACACACACACACACACAGTAGGTAATAACTGCATCCACACTCTCTCTCCACGCCCTGTGACACTCGGTGTTCTCACCTTCATTTCTAAACTTTACGTACGTTGTCATTCCTATCTGCCCATTCTTATCTGCATATAGCAAAATCATTAGCAGTTCATTCTAACAACATGAATGCAAATGCGATGCTGTATCAAGCCTCCCTCCGGCACAAGTGAGTCACAAATTTCAGCGAATAAAGCTAGACCTTCCCGAATTTAAATATAGGCAGAAGAGGACGCATTTTTGTTTTCCAGGCACCTGTGTATCTGTGTCATTTCAAATACAAGACGCCGTATTGGCCCGAATTTACCGGTGGCAAACACAGCCGATGGTACAAAGCAATGATCAGGGGGAAAAAGGTTTCATCACTACAAGTACATCAGGGAGACACGGCTCCTCTTCTCCAACCAACTCCTGCCCATCCGTTTCCATCACTACTACATCTCAACAGAGGCGGAGAGAGGGAAAGGAAGACGAGAGAGAGAGAGAGAGCGAGAGAGAGAGAGAGAGAGGGAGGTAGTGAGATTATACCTTGTGAATACATGATGCATTTAGTCACTTGATTCAGACTGACTGTGGGCTGGTTTGGCTGCAGAGCTTGGAGTGAGCCTGCATGCGTGTGTGTGTGTGTGTGAGGGGGAGAAATTGTGCTTTGTAGCGTTCCATCATCCACTGAACTCCTGCAGCCTCACGCGCTCTCCTTACCCTCCTCCTCTTGAAAGAGAGAGAGAGAGAAAGAGAGAGAGAGAGAGAGAGAGAGAGAGAGAGAGAGAGAGAGAGAGAGAGAGAGAGACGGAGAGAGGGGAGAGGGAGAAGGCAAGAAGAAAAAGGAAATCCGTGAAGAGAAGCTTTCTTTTTTCACGGCACCAGTCTTCTCTTAAGCTCAGCTTCACAGAGAAGGCAGTTTCAGAAATACGTCCAGCCTCAAATCCTTTTTTTTTTTTTTCTGGTTTATCATCGCTGCGGCTGTCCTTACCTTTCCACTCGGGAGGACTCTTGGTAAAAGCGGGAGCCGGGGGCAACCTGTCTCCACAACTCTCCAGAGGATCAAGGATGCTTAACAACCTTACCGACTGCGAGGAGGGCGACGGGGGACCCAACAGCCAGGGTGAGTGACGGAATCTGCCGGGGAGGCAGAGGAGGAGGCAGCGCTGGGTTCCTGCAGCCGCCTCCGAAGGGCTCCGGCGCTCCCGTTACTGCATGGCTGCTGTGACAGGAATAATAATGGGCTATCTCCCTGACGAGGGAATACTGGGGCATTACAGCGGACAGGCGTGCTCTCGGTTGCGGCAAACGGTGGCTCCTGGCGCAACAGTGCGACTTGGCACTGAGCAACTGTGTGTGAGCGTGGGTCTCCCTGAATGTACGTACCCGCCAGGGTTCTGAAAATTCAGTTTGTTAACAGTGTCTGCCCAGCTCTGAAACGCAGTTCACCAACCTCTCTGTTATTTTTGTCGACGCAGGTTGAGTCTCGTGGATCGCACTGAGGGGACGGTACACAGGGCTTGTGCCCAGGCTTAAGGCAGAGTCAGAAGCAGATGTACCAGTACCAATTTTTGCCTCAGCACTTAGCTCCGTGTTTAGCATGGGCACCCACAGTGCGCCTCGCGCATTTCAGTGGCTGAGTGATAAAAACAAACTCTGGCACAGAACATGAATATTTAACTTTATGCTGGTTCCTTTTCAGTAGAGTTAACACGAATTGCGTCAGTAGAGCATCCTGCGAATTCAAAGTCAACGCTCACCGTTCATTCAGATTTGTTTTTTAGATTTGTTTTTTTTTTGCGTCCTGCAAGATGAGATACATGATTATGTTCTGCAAATCAGATTAACCAACCATTATTATTACTTGTGTGCATGTGTGTGTTTGGACATATGTGTCTTTTTTTTATTTCACTGGAGCAGAGCAGTCACGTTTTTTTGTGTTCTGTTCCATAATTGTGGAATCGAATTGTAAAGTACTGTCTGGTGTACATCGGAATGCGCTTGACACACGTATGTTTCATGCATGTTGTCTGAAATCTTTCCTGACGTGTTATTAATGCACCTAATGTTTCTAATTTATTTGCTTATATTCGCTTTTCTTGTGGGTTGAATGCCCCCATGATTAAAAAAAAAAAAAAACATATCTGTAGATATTTGTCGTTATGCGTATTATGTAGATATGGAATTTTCTCAAAAAAAGCATAACGCGGTTTAACAAAAATCTGTTCGCTTAACCATTTTCCCCAAAACTTTATGTCCATATTTATGATCTTGAACATAATTGGAATAGTTCCTGACTGTCTCACAGAGGCTCTGTCCAAGGTCCTGAAAATGGCCTCAGCGAAGCTGCAGGTTGCTGTCCAATGTCCTGATTTACATAGTGTCTTGACTGTATTGATTCCTTCCCCGTGTGCACTGTATGAAGTAATGCATGTGACGGTTTGTAAATTGATTTCTGCGCCGAGCATCTGCATTTTCAGGATTAACGTAATTCTTTAGCGTCGTCGATTTTAGGAGTCCAAACGGGGATTACTATTGGTGCTAGGGAGCTCGGAGCACTTTTTTTTTTTCGAGAATTGTGGTCCGTAAGTGGAAAAAAAAAACGCTTGGCTGAGCTGTATTGCTATTTCAGAATGACAACGCAGTCAGAGGGGGGCTGTCGGCGTAACCTCATTTTGAAGATCTGCAATCAGTCGGAGTCTTGTGGGAGGCTGTTGCTGTGGCAGCCGCGGATGCTCTCACTTGTCGTTGACAGAATTTGATTGATAGGTCGAGCCTGTTTGCGCCGGTGAGGGTCGAATTCCCCCATGTCGCAAAATGATTAACGAAACAATAAAGGTTCAGACATCTGTTTGCGTTGGGAGGGTGCGCTAAGATCATCAATCCCGGTTTGATTCTCGGCCTTTAATTGTTCCTGCGCTTAACTTTGGCGGTAATGCGTGTGTGGGTGTGCGTGAATGCGGCGGGCCCTGTTCTGGTGGGGGAGGGGGCTCTGTCAGAGGAGAGCCAGGGGCTAGCTTGGTGGACCAACACGCTGAAATGGCAGGGCAGACTGTAAATAATGCTCCTGCGATGTGGGTTATACCTCAGTCCTGTGAAATGACTGTTTCGGCTGGGTTACCTTTCTTGGGGCAGTGTTGTTCCACGCCTTGGACCGGCGTGGTCCCTCTGCCAGCATGAGGAATATCCTAATGAGCTAATGAAAGCTTAGAGGGAAATCCATTACGACTTAGCCGACGCGAATCAGTCTAAACTAGAGTAAAATTATTCTGTAATAAATTGATTTACTTGATTTATATATATATATATATATATATATATATATATATACAATTGTATATTACAATTACATGTGTTTCATGAGGGATCATGAAAGCCACAAAGCTATTGCAAAGCCCCGGGACTTCGATAGCAGAGGTCACCAGCTTGCACAATCCCTGCAATCACTCACGATCCAACAGTCGACTCAAGCCATCGGTCACCCTGTTTCACTACTGCAAAATCTCACTACTTATGATGCTTTAATTATGGTTGAAGAAAAAACAATCCCCGGGTGCATTCTTCAAGAGAATCACATTTTATATAAATAATTCTGTGGTGCGCTCACAAAGAAGCGGCACATGTTTCAGTAAGTGCCTGGGATTTTTGGCCACTTAAAACGAATCGCAGAGAGTAATAAGATTGGAAGAAGATCCTTTTCACGCACCCCTACATGCACGCACACACACACACACACACACACACACACACACACAGAGGACAATCGCTGAACAGTTATTAACAGTCGTGATTAAAGAGGTGTAGATATGATTAGTCACAATGATACTGTTGCATTTCACGCTTTGACTGGGATTGCTTTTTATTAGCAATAACATTGCTGCCTCTGTCATCTGTTCTACTAACAGAGAAGGACATGTATTAATAACAGTAATTACATTCTAACAATGCCTATCTAGCTTACCATCGCCGTAATAATAAAATAATCACAAGTTGTTGTGAGTTAAACATTTTTTGAAATTGAATTTAAATATAACATTTATATTTTTATCCCAATATACTAACATACTATTCTGTACAAAAGGTTATTGTAGGTTTAGATATTGTAGAAAGCAATAAACAAGTTATGAATGCAACAAAGATAAAGTATGTATTATCATCTCTGCTGTAGCTCACTGATTTCAAAGATGGTATTCGTGTGAAATAATCTTTAAATTTGATGTAATGCAATAATTCATTCACAAATCTAAGGACATCTAGTCATTCGCGTTACTGTCCCCTGTTTGGCAGATCATGGTGAAATATAGCCAGGAGTCACGAAAGCATAATGTTTGTAGTAAATACACTCACACTGCACACAAACCTCCCTACAGAATAACTGGCAAATTGCCAATTAACAGGGAAAAGTGCAGCACTAGAAGCTGTTGAAAGCCAACAGCTTTGAGCTTTTAGCCAGGACAATTTTATGTAATGGTGCAGGACCATTCTAAAAAGAATCCACATGTAAAGAAAATTAAGCAAAGAAGCGTTTTCACTGCCATAAAACTCAAAAATGCTTTAGAATGGGTATA
The DNA here is from genome assembly GCA_025775065.1 of Hiodon alosoides. Lineage (NCBI taxonomy): Eukaryota > Metazoa > Chordata > Actinopteri > Hiodontiformes > Hiodontidae > Hiodon > Hiodon alosoides. The sequence continues at coordinate 17,058 of JAOYSI010011666.1, read as the reverse complement.
CTGTTTATAATTACGGTAATTCACTCAACAGGAGGGAACATTTGATGTGCGCCAGAGTTAAGAGTATTGTTGGCCAGACAGAGTGACCAAACCAAACTGGCTCATGGCTGCCTGAAACGTAACCCCTTTCACTGGAATCTGGAATTGTTTAAAGTTATGCTTGGACAGCCAAGTAGTTAATTAAGAAATTCACCGTCGAACTGGAGGACTACATTTATTGAGAGCCCTTGGAAAAGAGTTTGAGAGAAACGTGCATTATAGTGTGCAAATGAAGAAAGGGTGAGGTGAGGGTTTGTTCCCTGCAGCACTCCCCTGGGACTAAACAGCCGTGGGACGTGAGTCAACAGTGTAGAATAGATTATGTCAGGGAAATGGATGGTGTATCAATGAAAGAGGTTAGAAAGGAAGGCATCCACAGAAAAGGATATGTTCCCTTAAAAAAATAAAACTTAAATCTGTCTTTAAAACGGTTTCACGGGAGAAAATGATCGATATTCTTTCTAAATCCTCTTTTTGGCCTTCCAAAGGAGTTTAGTGGGCCTTACGTTTCCAATGATGTACTTTTACGTCTGGAAGGCAGACTGAGTCTAAACCCAAATTACATGGCAAATTCATTCATTCATTGTTTTCCGAAGGAAAAAAAAACAAAACAGTGTGTAACATGCAACTGTCACTGACTTCGTGCATCTCAAAGATTTTACAACTAGTTAAGCTGATTAAATAAATGTGCAAATTAGGACAATTTTCATGCAAGGCCGCTTTGTGCCGGGACAGGAACAGCGCTATGTACGTCTTTTGTACAATTTTGGCAACATCATGAAACCCCAAGCCCTTACCGCCCACCAATCTCTCAAACATGTCTAATTTAAATTGGAGTAAATTAGATATGTTTCAAGGGCAGGGAACCCAATTCCAAATGAAATGGCAATTTGCAATCAGATTGATTGGCAATCTGACTACGGGTAAACTTAGACTAACTCAGACAATTTGCATGCAATTTGTAATGTTCAATTTTTCTATGCATCTTGCCACAAAAGAGAGCAACTGGGCTCCACTGATCCAATCACCTTTGAGCGACCCATCTTTTTACACAACTCAAGCCCGCATAAGAGGTTCAGCACCAATTAGAGGAGAGAAACCACCCCCAAGATGGCACTGCCAGCCAATAGGAGACACTATTTTGCGATAATCCAAAGACATGCTGATTTCCCCCCAGCCTGGGAAGTGCTCTGCCAATTGTGTACCAATTGTGTAATCTCCCCTTTACAACAGGCAAATTACAACCATTACCAACTGAGCCTCTCGGGAAGCCCATAATTGGCGACTCATACCAATTTTAATTGTTATAAATGTCTTTTGCTGGATTGCAACGATAAAGGCATTTTAAAGAAGGAATTTTTGATTTTCTTATTGTGGTGGGTCAAGTAATTTGTTTGATTCATTTAAATGATTCCATATTTTGCATATGTTGGATGAACACAATGTTTTAAGTTTGCTGTTATTCACGGTGGCAACAGTGTTAAACGTGTGATTTTGATGCTAAATATGTTAGTGCGAGGTGCATGGCATCTAATATATGCCGGGGGGGAAAAACAAGATATATTTATTCAGAGCAATTAAGGGTTAGTGAGCAAAAAATGACTGCCACAGAAAACAATATGATTAATCCCTTTGATGTCCGGGCCCATTTGATTGATTCTTCTGATGTTTTTAGTGGTTATGTTGAGGGATCATTGTTCTCTGAGTAGCTCGCACCAGCAGCTCCCTTGCCAATCACGCTGGGTTCGGTGACAAACGCTAAATTCAATTAACCCAAATACAAGGCCGCAGCTCTGTGTGGGGAACACAGGAGGTCATTTTGTTTAATGCTCAATAATAAAAGAAATCTAATGGGAATTAAAATTTGTGAATAAATACGGGGCACATTTCCTTGGATCCGTGAGGTTATGCAACTGCAGAGCGCAGAGAGTCAAAAACATTTCGCTGCAACAAAACAGATACTTTGTACTGCTGTTGTTCTTGCATTCGTGGTAACCAATACGCCTGTTATGGGTTGCTTTGTCAAAGGGTAAAAAATTAAGTATGCAACACACGCCCATGCTGTGAATATTTTGCACAGCCGAAAACAGAAAGAATTATTGTATTTTGTTTGGATATTTTGGCTATGCCTAGCTTGCATTTGCTAGGGTTAAATAGATTTGGCTTTCCTCTGTTCAAGCTTCTCCACCTCTGTATCTGAACAGTGCCTTTTTAAAGGCTCCCGGATGAAATTTGGGATTTTGGCGGATTAAAAAAAAAAATAAAAAATCTGTATTTTCCCCTTTCTGTGTAATCTGTAAGTGGGGTTACATATTAGAAAGAGGTTAATGGTCTTTCATCAAGGCAGGAGACAAGTCATGACAAATCCCTATATGTATCATTTTAAAAAAAGAAGTGTTTTATTCATAATAGAATGTTCTTGACGAGATGGCCATTTGAAGTGCGTCAGGCAGGGAGTTAAGCCCCTCTCCAGCCCAGGGGAGGACGTGTACGGAAGTGGGGGTGAGCGTGGGAGGATCTGCACTAAAAGGAAGATGTTCAGGCCTCGCACCTTTAAAAAAAAAAACGAAAACACAAGAAACAAATTTAATTGGAGAAGATAAGTGGGCGTATGGATCAAAGACTGGGATCTGTGGGAAGGAGGGCAATAGCGCAGAGCACAGAAATCAAAAGAGACCCAGCTGGGAACTTCAACGAGGAATTCCGGAACGCCTAACATTGTTACGTACTCGACTGTGGGCGACGATGTACAGCGACGCACGCAAGGGGAACTGGACTGTATGCACAGGGAGGCGCGGCAACCAGGCATCGAAGATAAATAAGTAGAACACAGAAAGTACCCAAGTATTAGGGAATTGCACGGCATTACGTTCGGTGCGGCAACGCAGAAAGAACGGGACAGAGGCCGAGGCAGTTTTTTTTCCGACATCTTGTTCCATCTCGTGGCCGATGACAGTCTTTCTGTCAGATTACATATGAGAGAGATAGGTCGCACATCGGGCACGAGTGTGCTGCAATATTAAGGTATCGCCCTAGCAACCAAACCCCCCCCCCCCCACTGGTTTTGTACCTTTGAGCTAAGTTCATAATCAAATTTGTGTAAAGTTACAGCTGTACCAAGTTGTACATGGCACATAAGTTGACCTGAGTCAAAGCCATCTGCTGAAGGACTAAGTGGTAATTAACTGAGGTTCTGAAAGGTCCCCGTCAGACTCCTCAGGATGTGTATGAAGCGGCAACATCAGCGTCCCTGATCGTCAGCTGCCCGCGGTGTGAAGCAGCTGTAGATCCAATGCGGAAACGCACTTCGTCCCTTACAGTGACACAGTGTGAAGCGTACGTACGAAATTACTCCAAAAACGCGGAGTGTTTCAGTCAGTTCTTAAAGACTATAGAGCCGGTTTCAGCAATCCGTTAATTAAGTGTCAAACAGGAGCAATTGCTAACCGCAACGCATGAGAAAAAGAGAAAAAAAAACTAATAATTAAAACTAAGGCTAAAATATAAAATTATCATGCATCGCGTGTGGGTGGGTGTTTGATCAGGAAAGCCAATCCAACTTGCCATACATCAATTTTGTATCGTTTTAGTAAAGATTTTCCCTCAGATCTGACTGCTTCGAATAAACTAATAGAATAGGCTAAATTAAATTAATCTCATTGAGCCAGGGATTACTATAAGTTTACAGCCACGAAGTTGGACTGCTATTACTGTGATGTCATTTGAGGCCCAATGTGTCATGTGAGGCACCTGAGTTTACGCATCACGTATCTCTTTGACTGAATCTGTCCCGCTGTCCATACTGAAAAATTTGAGCGTAGTTTTTGTTGTTGTTGTTGTTGTTGCTTGCACGCACCCAGGAACTAGCAAAACCAATAACAACAGTGGGAGACAACTGTATTTAGTGTGCTCATCTAAATTATACTTCGTCTGTTTGAATTATAGTATTCTGAGTTTAATGATAATCATCACGCTGGACCCACAATCTTAATTACGGTTCAATCTATATATGAATGAGTTCTTCTTTGCAATACAGCTGGTATATGTCTAGTAAACAGTGAATGTACACTATTAACCATCCTCTGTTAAAATGTGCCCAAATGCGTCCGTGGCCGTGTTGTTCAGGTTTGAACTGAAGGTAATGATGATTGCGATTGCATTTGCCAACATTTTGAGGGATAGTATAAAAATAGTAATCCATATATCATGAGATTATAGGATCTTTAATATGCTTGATTCTAATATGACTGATACGTCTGAGCTCGCTTTTAACGGTAGGGATTGCATTATAGATGTTCAGCGGATGAGCAGTAGTCCGCTCATGTTCTCTTGTGTGCCAGAAAGTATTGGCCAAACCACATGATTTGCATTTAAGTTCCTTCCCAGGGTGTTCTGGCCATGAAGCGATTCACACTCCGGTCTCCCATGCCACCAGCAGCGAAGTTAATGCACCACTAAAAGGCCCAGGCTTCGTAACAAGGCTTCAGGATCTCTACAATATTATTGTACTCTCTTTCCACGTTTGCCATGCAAACCGTAAAACAAGCGTCGGAAAAAGAGTGGCGTCGTACTTTGTGTAAGACCATCAAAATAACGTATATGTGTGAGGGAAGATAGAGCTTAGCAATTCTAACAAACAAACAAAAAATATGCCACAGAAAACAGTCTGTCTTTTTTTCTTGGTGAAAGTCACACTCCGGGTTTTGCTGAGTAACAGGCCCAGATGGCAGACGACTGATTTGGAATGGTGGAGACTGGGCTCGATAGTGTCTCTCGGACGCACAACTGGCAGTGGGTGAGCAGAACAGAGCAGACTTTGTCTGACTGTCTGACTTTCTTTGTCTTCGTTGAATGACTGACACTGGGGTATCAACACATCACGTTTTGGCATTATTTATTTTTACGTAGACCAGTCTATTTTCGATCAGGTTTCCGCAGCAGAAGAAAAATGTTGACAAATGAGTGTGGTCACTGCTCATGAGGTTTTCAGACTGCAACATCAATAGATTATATCATGAATGAATTGCTCTGGATTAAATACTCATCGATAACTTAACGATTTTTTTCTTCTTTAGAAGATATACACTTGCCTGTCTCTATAAACTCTAGCCAATGGGCTACAAATTAATTGAGTAATTAGAAACTGATCGTATGTTTTTGGGTGTAAAACCCAGAGCCGTAGTTTGGTATGACCCTTAATATTTTTCAGAACAGGCAAAAAACGAAATTCTTGCTACTCTAAATACTGACACATAGATCCACATGCTTGCAGAAGAACAGACAGACACACACACACACATTGAACTGGACTGTATCAGGAGGAACTTGGTACACTCCGAATAATGAAGTGGTCAATTGGAAGTAAAGGGCACTATAGTCGAAATTATGCATTTTTATTAAGTCAGATTTTTTCAAGTAACAGACGTGTATATGCAGCGTAGCTATCTATTAAGAAGCTTCTCAGTTTCAGCTGTTTCCACAATGTGAAGGTTTTCTGATCTCCACTTGAAACCATAATGGTACAGGTTATTTCATCTTATGTTCCGTTCTGTAATGTGGGAGATAAAATATATTAATTAATTATTTTTTTTCTAATGTAAGATATACATTCAAATGTAAGATATAGGTCTCTCGACTAAGTGTGTTGAATTTTTTTATCCGCTATTATATACTTTTTTTAAATCTTAGCTACAAACTGTATCTATTTCTATTGCAGAGTTGATGCTGAAAACGCCTGCCTTAAGTTAATGAGAAAATTTAGCACTCAATTACAATCGTTTGTAGCCCTTTTGACTGGAAGTGCTGTATGTGTGGGGAAAATGATGTTATGGTTGAGCACAGATTATATGCAGATTATATACACTACCAAAATTCATATTCAAATTTTATTTTTGAATTTTTACAAACAAATTAAATTCACGGGCAATGCATAGCTTACATTTTACTGCAACTCTGTAAACAATTAAACGGTACCAGCAAAGCCAATCATGTTGGACGGAGAGATTCACAGAGACAATTCCTGGAATTTTCTGTCAGATTTTGGGATCTCTGACGTAGTCTAATCTTCCTCACAAATGTAGCCGTTCCATAAAACCCCGAATTTGGACATAAATCGTTCCATTTGAGTGATTGCCCGCATACAATAATGCTTAACGGCCCAGGCATAATTCTAAAGAGATGAGGCAAATGACGATGACAGCCGTCACTGTAGGAAAAAAGAAAAGAAACAGTGGCTGTCTCCAGACCATGTCGCTCAAACTTCAGCCAAAGGTACTTGTTACCAATAAATGTTCTTGTGCTTCTGCCCTGGAGGCTGCCACAGCTTTTTATAAAGGAAGTACATGCCCGCTCCCCTGAGTATAACAGACATTTATGCACTTTTCCCATTTCCAGCTGCTGGCGGGATATCTACGATGTCCACAGGACGCGGCTCCTGATTTGTGGATTAGGGCCTAGCTTCTATGAGCTGTTAGATAACACCCACCAAGATAAAACATCCATCTAATTAGAGAGCTTATCCATATTGCGCACTGATAGTTATATAATGGGTCTTTACATAATTGATCTTGCTACCTTCATATTTCTAGTTTTGTGTGTGTGTGTGTGTGTGTGTGTGCTGACGTGACCCCAGTGAATGATTACAACAATGTAAGCATTTGCGATACATTAATAACATGTGTGCTGACAGTCACCCTGTAACGGTCTTTTGAACACATTAGTCCCACATTATATGGCCAGGTCTCAAGTGTATGGGGAGAAAGAAACTGCACAGACGTCTTCACTCTTAGTGTGGCCTTAATGCTGACATTAAGCATTACAATTGTCACCAAACGTTTTGGGCACAGTTAATCTGGGCATTGAGACCTACACATCACAGCAACACCTCCACTTGTATTTACTCTCAAAGCCAAGTTTTGTCTGCAAGTCAGCTTACAGCTGTAATACACAGAGATCCTTCTCATTAAACCCGCTGAAACAAATGTGTCACACATCTGACAGCAATTCATTAACTACTGTCAGGAGGGAACGCTTTTTCTTCTCCAGGAGACAGCCTTTACTTGGACACTAATGGTTTCACGTAGTCTCACCCACCCCCTCCCAAGGCATTTCCCATTGATTTGTATTGGTGCTCAGACAGGACAGGGTAGCACAAGGACGATTGCCCACCTGGGAACACTCATGTTCTTCTGTATTCTGGAATCACCTCCATGTTGATCATGCAGTTTTTTGTTTGCCATGGGACCATCGGAATGTAGCGCGTAGAAAACCTACAGATACAAGCTTTTTGCATGCATCTGAACGATGCCTGGTTTGGAGAGAAATTGCTGGTTTACAGGAAACTTGTGAAATGTTTGAATTAAACTCAAAAATATATTATAATAACATATTATATAAACTATGAAGTAGTATGAAAAATAGCATGAAATAATGTGATACCTTAGTGCCAATAGTAAAGTTTGTTGAGGATGAATCTTTAATTGGAAATTCATTTTTTCCCCTCATTTATTCAGACTGTTTTCTTGGATGTCTGTCCGTATATTCAGCTGCGCTATGCAAGCACTGTTCCAGACACAGACACCATCTTTCGTTTTAACCCCTCGCTAGATGAAGCCTGAAATCGGTGAGGCACAAAAAAAGGTGGCATAGTGGTGAGTGTCGGTGCCTCACAGAACCAGGTCCTGAGTTCGAATCTGGCTTGAGTCACTATCATTTTGGAATTTGCATATGTTATCTATGTTTTCCTTTCATAGTCTGACGAGTTAACAACTTTGTACTTGACTGTATTGCATGCTAATTGTCGTCAAGGGTCTTTTAGGTTTTAAATTCAACTACTCTGAATTATATTCCTCTATCTTTCTAACTTACAAGTTTTAGGGACCTGTGTCACATTGCACATTTTATATGTCTCACTGTTGAACCACTGCAACATTCATTAACGAAGTACTGTTAGGTGTGTTTTCGCTGTGCTGAGGTTATTTGGAACTGAGAATTTTCAGCTTGAGCTCTACGGGTCAATGGGTCCAAGAGACCCATTTGGGCATCTGCATTTTTACAAGGTGTTAAACTGTATGTAATTGCAGCTTTATTACTGTACAGCACATGCCTGTGTATGGGTGTGGATGGATGTGTGTGTTTGTGGGGGTGTTACGGACCTTGATGTAAGCATAAAGATAGGAAAACGTTGATCACCCTAATTATATGGGTGGAATGATAGACACTGAACTGTCTGAACATTCAGGAAAAATGCACCACAGTCTGTCCATACATATGCATTGGCGTCATCCCAGAGTTTGACTGACAGTTTGACTGGGTCTTAACCCAGTCGGCTAGGCATGCCTCCTGTGAGGAAATACATGCTATGCATCGTGGGTAAGGACAGGAGGTTTCGACATAGGTTGGCACTTTAGTTGAAGTTTAGCTTGCTTTCGCAAACTTAAATTGGTACTTTTATGTCAGCTAAATTGATTGTCAGGGTCTCTGGGTTTAGATAATAAAGGTTTCACTGTGCTAAAAAGAAGGATTTCTGAAGTTAAAAAAGGTTAATTTAATTTTTTTACTAGATACTCCCATTGCAAAAAAAACCCAAAAAACAATTTGTTACTGCAAAGAAATTAAAAACCCAGTCTTGGCCTGTCAGAAATTTTTGTAATGAGCAAAAAAATGTAAAAAAAGTTTGGTATTCAAGATAAAGTCTATAGTTTTAGGTACTACTGTCTAAAACTGTCCTTTTAACTGGTTTTATCATATTCACTTAGATCAGATATATGTTTTCTTGTATTTTCTTTTCTCCATGTCACATATGTACCTAGTGGTAGCAGTTGAAGATACAACTCTGTTACATAACTGATATTACTTGCTAAAGCGCATTATATTGTCCATATAAAAAAAAAAACAAAAAAAAAAAAACAACATATTTTTCTGTTGCTTATGGCAACAGCAGGCTGAGAAATCTGCATTTTTATATAAGTAGGAATTCAATCTAATCACAAAATCTAGCTTGCTCACAACAACCCTTTTTGATGGCCTAACCATAGGAGGTATCCTGCCATGGCCGGATTACTGAAGGGGCAAGTAGGGCAAGTGCCTTGGGGCCTCTGAATGCCAGGGGGCTTCTGAACGCCAGGGGGGCCTCTGAACGCTAGGGGGGCTATATGTGTCAGGTTTTTTTTTTCCCCTTTAATGCAATTATGATGAGTAACTCAAACAATGTTTACACACTCTCACAACCGTGTTTACACTGGTCACTGTCAGGTAATAAAGTATTCATTCATAGAATGTAATGGTAAGTGTATTGGTGGATGGGCTTAAAAAGAAGTTATTTGGTGTGTTGCTGCTATGATGAGCGATTCGTATTTTTACAAGATAGATAAGAAGGAAAACAGTAGCGGATCGTTGGACCTGGAGCGGGTTCGCCAAACGAGATCTAAGAAAGGATAAAGAGAGGAGAGATGCAGCCCTTTTGCAGAGGGTACCTTCCACCCTGTCTTTTTCAAAGCTAGCTGTAAGGTTACATCCTCTGTAATGATGAGACACCCGTTGCTAGTGTCAGCTCTGTCTGCTACTAACGTTAGCAATACGGAGGCGGCAGCCTAATGTGCAACCACCTGTCCTCCTGTTTGTGAGCCAGTTAGTCCATCACAAACAGGTTAGTTCCAGCCGCTTAAGCCCGAGCCATGTAGACATGTGGACACGTGTATTGCTTTGGGTGCAGAGGGACCCATAAAGCGTTCGTGCCCAGGGGCCCAAAATGTGTAAATCCAGCCATGGTTCGTGCACTAGACCTGTTTGGATCAAAAGCAGATCACAATAACCACATATTTTCATCTTTTACTGCAATACACATAGGGCCCATCAGGAGCGCGGCGCTGTGGTTTTGCATTGAATTACACGACACTAAAGGAAGAGTAAAAGTCCTGACGCTACTTGGCTCTAACCAAATCAGCAACAAACGAGTTAGCAGTGTTGCGCAACATCGTTCCCAATGCATTCAGGTAAGCACCGGTTTACGCAATGCTGACCTTGCCAGTATCGTGGTGCAAGGCATGTTAAAAGACGGTTCTGGGAACTGCTCGGGCAGTTCTTCCTTTGAAGGGGTTGATTACATGTGGTCATGTGTAACAGAAGAGAGATACCATCAAGTGCAAAGGCAGTAACCATTTCCATTCTGTACTATGACTCCCAGGGTTTATTTTAAAATTAATAGGAAATTGAGGAGTGTGATAATCGGTTTGCAAGGGCTTTTGGAGGCCGCTGTCATGGTAGTATTGAACTGGACCGAGACCAGCGTTCAATGCAGATGGAAAGAGCTCCTCTGCTAAACCATAAAATAATCCTCCCAGCTTAGCTAATACATCTGATAAATTCCTTCCAGCCCTGTCTTCCTAGATTGGAGATTACAAAATGCAGCTCTTTCTAATCTCTCTCCCCTTATCATTTCACGTTGTGTACACCAATCTGTTCTTTTGTAAGCTTGATAAAGGAAGACTTGGACTATCCCCTCAAGAAAGAAAAAAAAAATCTTAGGTTATCTTTAGATTTTTAAATGTTTTTTTTCATACCACTTGTTGTATGCATGTTGAAAAGGTCAGTCTTGAATCAGAACCTCTCTTTGTAATATGCCTTCCTTTATTACTTTTCCGGTCTTCTTTTCCCTCCTGGTACCATTCCTGCGAATATAAACTTTAGAAATAGATCCTGTTTGAGCTGCTAAAATTAGATTATTATTGATGAAACCCCACCTAGCGCTAATATGCTGTTTTATGGTATGTGGCACACTGTATTATTTAGCAAAATTTGTTTTAGTGTTGCCAAAGTGTTATTCCTAATTCAAAACTTTAAAAATGAAACTAAAACTTCTGAGTTAAACCAGGGGAACATCCAGCCCCACTGCCTCCGAAATAGCCAAACTTCTGTACAATCGATCATTGTAAACTCTCTGCACTCTGTGGTGTTATATCTTTCTGAGTTGCCCCTGAAATTGCATTTGCGCAAGTCTGAGCATGCTGGGAAATGTGATCACTTTCGAAAAAATTTCAAAATGGTGATAAGGCCTGCTTAATTGGATTGTTTGAATAATTTAGAACAATTTTTTTCCAGAAAGCTATCAATACAAACCAAAAACAAAACAGTTATAATAGCAGGTTATTATTTTTATTATTATGCATTGCCTATATTGGTAATAAATGGTTATATGTGCATTTTCCAGGTAAACTAAAAAGCACTGTAAAGGTGTATTTTTAATTTTCTGATTATTACCATTGTTATTATTGTCATTGTCATATTGTAATTTCCCCCCATGTGCATCTGGACCATGACTATACTCATCACATGACTGTACTAACCAACACGTTCTCCCACAGAATCAGACACAGATGGCATCAAAAAAAAAATGTGACAAAAAGCTTGTGTCTGCCTTCAGGGTTTCTAAATGTAAACATTTCACTTCAGCATGGCTGCGGAATTACCCAGTCGTATCTACAACCATGCGTCCTCAGTTAGAGTCGCCTCAACGTTACATAAGATTTTAAGTTTTGGCCTAGCCCTGCAGTTATAACTTTGCTTAATATACACTCCTGTGCACTTATTTAAAAGGAAAAACAACAATAACATTTGCGGTATTAGGACGGAACCATAAAAAAAAAACCAAAGGGGAATTGTTTGATCCCAGATTATCAGCTGTAAAATCAAATCATGACCACCATCTGAGATTAGATGGTCGTACGTCTGAGGCAGGATGTTGGGCCACCCACAGTGCAGTACCTATCCAGTGACCTTTCAGCCAGGGACGTCCTAACTTGTAAAAAAAGAAAGAAATCCGACACTATTGCATTCCCGTTTCCTGTGTTATTTTTTATCGAATCTGAGTGTCTGATGGGGCTTTCGCCTTCAAAATCTCTGCCTCCCAAATGGCACCATTCAACAGAGAGCTAAAACCAGCACCGTTTTACAGAATTTCAAGGCAGTGTTCCTTCGGACGATTTCCATCCATTACGGTACTTTCCCATTGTTTAAAAGCCTATTGTGCTTTAGGTTTGTTTCCCTGGAAGCCGCTTCTCTGTAGGCTGCACTCCGTGCTAAAGAGGCTTTGCTCTGTAACTAAGCATTTTGGTCTGGCAGAAAGGAATGGTTAATGGTTAGGGACAATGGTTGCAGCGATAAAATGTGACAGTGGGGTTTTCGTTATGACACCAGGCAGGATGACGGATCTCAGAGGATGCCATCCCTGAACTCAGGCTCGCCAGAGACGGCCACCCTCTGGGCCCGATGGCAAATGCACCTCTCCCCGTCTCCCACCTTTGCACGCCAGAAGGCGCACTGGAGACATTCGGACGGAAAGGTGGAATTTGCGCAATGTGCGGTTAGTTCTGATGGTATTGTCCTTTTTAAACAGCTGCTTTGGACCACATCTGCCTCTGCTTAATATCTGAAGCGCTGTGTGGGCATAAACGGGCTTTTCTGCATTTTCAAATCTGGTCGAAACCTCGTGTAGGTGTCCCTGTTGAGATGTGGTGTCAGTAATATTGCATGGGGATCGGGGGGCATGGGGGGTGGGGGTCATGGACAGATTTTAAAAATAAATTAGATTTTAAAATAATAAATAATATTTCCTCACTCAGTTTTGAAGTGGCTATTCAAAGTGGCTGTGGTTCAAATTCGTGTATGAAACAGCTTGGCAAACAAAAACACTTGTACATACAGCGTATAAAACATGCCTTGTCCTTGTGTAGTTATCTAAGCAATGACAAGCCTCGTGAAACCACCAATTGAAATGCGACTTTCTGCATGGAATTAACAAAACTTGACTTTTCATCAGTTCACATTACACGTTTATTTAAATGAGAACTGAACTTCCCCGATTAAAAGTATTTTCCACCCACAAATTGAACACTAAGCCAACATGTTAAACAATCCATTTGTCCTAATTAAACATTGGATAATTTAGTAATTGTCGTACATTGTTATTGTAATTGTTAACAGCAGCTCTTATTCTTTCCAGGATTGGAGAAAATAATCTAAAGCCATATAATAATTACGTAGAGTCTGTTTTTCACATTGAAATAAATTATACATTACAGATAATGAACAATAGTCAACTGAACTGCTCCCCATCCTTCAACTTTTTTTATTGTTCTATACATTGACCAGTTGAGATAACCCGTTCTATCGATATAAAACAAAAATATGATTGAAAAAAAACATACATACATTTACCTTGCAGCATCTTTTGAGCCCCCCTGGTCTATAACGTAGAGAGTGAGTTGACATTAACATTCAAGAAACATTTTTAGAACCAAATTTGTCAGTCAGCGACTTGTCAATAGTCATAGTACACACACTGTCCAAATACCACACGATGTACCTTTTAACAAAAAGGAAACAAATTCAAGTTTCATACATCTATTTAGTATGTGTGCCCTTGCCTTACGCATGTGCAGTCTTGAAATCCGGAGCTGTTGCCTTGGAAACGCGCGTCCTGATGTTGGCGCCATTTCCAAGTCTGTTTCCAAGACAACAGCTCAGCACATCCAACCAGAGGATCACGGTCATTGTCATGGTTTGCACCTCAAACTCAGTTTCTTAGAAAAGTAGTCACATTTTAAAAGTAGAATCTGGATAGAACGTGCTCACAGAAACAATGACATTTATTGGAACTAAAAGACGACCGTACGTACATTGTTCAATATACCCACATGTACACACAGCTTAGAGACATTTAAATTCATTTAAAAAATATTTTACATGTCTCAGTAATTTGTCATCAAACCTATACTGTACTACCACTCCTATTATTACTCCTAACAGACTATTACTCAAGTCAATGATAATTATCTATAATAATAATCATTATGGCATTAAGTAGCTTAACTGTTCAAATTAACTCTACAACCAGTCAATGTATTTAATCTAATCTCAGTTTTTGTTGTAGAAGTGGGCTAACTACTTTAAACAAATATGAGCAGGATTTTAGAACCTTGTCACAACGTAGGGCAACAGTAAATATATTAATATGGGGAGGGGTTGAGAAAAACCATTTTGCCGAGATGAGCGATTAACTGAACAGGTTAACGATCTTAATCTGGCCGCCAAAAAAAAGGCAGCAGTAGATCGTTGACCTGCTCTGTTAATAGCTCACATCGGGGAAAACGGATAAAATATATGGATTTCGTATCCCTGACTAGAGAATGCTATTGGTGGGAGGGGACTGACGATTAAGTTTAGGGGGCGAGGGGTTCATTTTCTGAACTGTGGTCCTGAAAGCTACAGATGGAACAAGTACAGATAGGTGATCTCCACTCATGCAGTCCTTGATGCATGCCAATTGAGATTGCTAACCAATAATACCAGTGGAAAAAAAAAAATCCGACGTTATTCCGTAGGTGACCAGTGCAGATATGTAGCTACCGGAGATGAGTTGATTGTTAACTCTGCTCTCTCAGCTGGTCCGTGTTTACCATATGCAAGGATATTAAACCCTGCGTGTCTGCCATCTCTTCCTTGCGTTGGTCTTGGCATCAGCGGATCCTTTAAAGAGTAGATGCATCGCCTCAGATTTGATATAAATATTAATGAATCCAAAGTCTTTAAGCATAATTATAATTTCCTTTCATTTCATATTTGCCAAGTCGCACGGGGCACTGCGTCAAAAAACGTATAAATAAATGAGGGTTTTATGCACAGGTCTCACCAGCCTGCACAATAAGAGTCCAGGCAGGAATCAGTTCATGTGCTTCAGCTCGAAACAATGCTCCCACTCTTGTGGATGGCTCAGCACAAAACCCAGAGACGGCGCTGAAAAAAAGATTAGTGCCTGCCTGAGACACATTTAAACCCTGACTGGTTAGCACTATTTGGAGGGGGGTGTTAATTGGTTCTGATTTTTTAACCACAAGGAAGTTTAGGTGGAGCACAGGTGCATCCTGTGAGGGTTCCACTGATGTTGTCCACACTTTGGAAGCATTCAGAGAGTGGACAGTGGCTCTTCAGCTTTGCTGAATGATGGTTTAAA
>JAOYSI010011646.1:3430-27492 GCA_025775065.1 Hiodon alosoides | reverse complement strand
ACCTCAGACAGTTTTAACTTCAGGCGGTGGGGCAGCCCATGCACAGATATAAGTACCTCAGACAGTTTTAACTTCAGGTGGGGCAGCCCATGCACAGATATAAGTACCTCAGACAGTTTTACCTTCAGGCGGTGGCGCAGCCCATGCGCAGATATAGGTACCTCAGACGTGCGTGCCCTTGCATTGACATATCGGTGTCCGAGAGGAGTCAAGCACAACTATTAAACCATTACCTCGAGGCCTTCATCTGACACAGTGTCAGAGCTGAATTTTAAAGAGCCGGTTATACCAAACGACAGTTTTGGGATGATAGCACCTTTTGTTTTTGATGGGTCATGGTTATTTATCTGAGTGCTGGATGGCTTCATCCGCGGAGATGTACGGTTCCGTAATAAACATGTTTAAGTTCAGCACTGGATACAGTAATGCGGGGGATTTCTGCACAGTGAGGGAGTCATCTGTGGCATGGAAAGCAGTGACCACATTTGTCACCATAGTGACGGTTTCTTTCTTTCAGAGGCATGAGGAGACCTCCGAACTCTGGCTTTCCAAACAGGTAGGTATCTTTTTTTGTTTTTGTGGTGTTAATCGTACTTTGTTTTCTATTTACAATATACACCAATCACATCAATTTTGTTCTGAAACATTACAGAAACATAAGTTATATTTTTCAACTTAGTAAAGCATTGAATACAGACTGAGATCTCTCCTTAAAATGTATGAAACCCATTAACACCTCCTAGCTTGTGTGGAGTGTGTCATTATGATGCTTGACCAGATACAGTGCATCTTATAGATTTCTGAAGTGAAGAAATCTACTCAAAGGACTCAATGGTACTTTTGTTCCTATAGAACCAGGAGCCCATTTTTTCAAAAGACGGTAGCAAGTTCTTCTTGACGGTTCCGGTGAAACAAGGCGGACGAGGGGAGTTTCACCACATAGCTATGTTCACCACCCAGGTAAGTGCCCTTCTCATGTCATCTCCACAGCGCGACATGTGGACCACGTGTCAGAATCAGCCACCTTCTGCCTGGAGTGGCTTAAGGGGTTAAGTTGTCAGACTTGTTATCAGAAGGCTGCCGTCTCAAATGCCAGCACTGTTGCACCATTCGCCATGCCAATTAACCAGAATATTCAGCTACATAAGTAAGCTACGCAGAGTAAGTCACTCTAGCTTTGTTTGTGCAACATCCGTTCCGAAATGAAGTAACAATAACCTGGATAATTACATGAATCATAAACATAATTGTGCTCCCACACTGCCTCTGCCCGTCAGTCCGAGTCCGAAAACGAGAGGCTCAGCATCATAGCATCTCAGTGATGTGGCTATCTGCCGCACCAGAGCAGCTGTATGGGCTGTTTCTGTTTCCTTATTCTTCACTACTCTGCTCTTCCTTCTCCCAGTCCAGGGCTGATCAAAGCCAGGTCCGTCATCTGACATCAGGGGACTGGGAGGTGACCAAAATCCTGGCGTACGACGAAAGCAGTCAGCTCATGTGAGCGGGTTATTTCTGACGGTTCAGTATTTCTACAAATTTGTATAAAAATGCCCTATTATTTTTAAGTTTGTAAGTTTTTCTTATAATATATCTTTACGATATACCTTTGTATGATGGAATTAATTTAGAAAATTATGTTATTAGTTATATATATATATATATATATATATATATATACACACACACAACACCAAAAAAACTAAAGCCGTTAGCCTTAGCACTACAAACTGGTATTCATGCATAGAACGGGTGAACGGTGCATATGTCTGCCATTCCTCGGCAACGCACTGAAGGACAAGCGAGGACACAGCAAAATTTACAATCAGAAATCATACGGCGGAGCCTTCATAATATGTCCTCTGCCATATCCATAATTGTAAACGCGTTGGTTCTGAAGGCAAACAAACAGCTGTGATTGGTCGTTATTAACCATATCACACCAATCTGATGATTGATTACTAGTTTAGGCAAACATTTTAAACAGTTGCATCTGTGCTGTCTCCACCATCATCGGCCATGCCTCAATTTGCCAGCACCAACACCAGCGCCTCGCACCTGAGTTAGAGCATGGAGTTCGGTTTATTTTAGGACATCATCATCTCAGATCATTGGTTCAGACATGTAGAGGCATTCTTACTCTCGGAGGGACCATTCTCAACCTCGGATGGACTATTCTCAGCCTTGGAGAGACCATTCTCAACCTTGGATGGACCCTCCTCAACCTCGGAGGGATTATTCTCAGCCCTGGAGAGACTATTCTCAGCCTTGGAGGGGCATTGACAGTTCTGGAGTTACATACCTCTATATGTCAGAGCCAACAATCTGAGCCTGAGGAATTCCTAAAATACACACCATAGAGTGTCATAAAGTTAGGGCATAGCGCTGTTATCACCAAAATATCAAAAATTCAAATAACTTCTTTTTTATTAATGAGCAATTCAGCCACCTGCTGAATAAAACAGACTTCTACTGGCCATATTTTTTCCGGTATTTGCATGTGAATACATTCATGAAATATCATGCAATAATAAAGCATAATGCTGAATGAGAGGCTTTTTCCCACAGATTTTTCCAGAGATTTCTGCGATGTTAAACATAGCGAAACACATAAGGCATTGGAATATGTAAAGCAGTGGTATGTTGTGTGCAGTTAACCAGTCCAGTCCAGACGAGGCCAGAAAACGGGAGTTAGAGTTTCCTTTGTATTTTTTATGTAAAAAAACGCTAACTATCTGGTGCCAGGCTATACAATTCATCTTAACCAAATCAAAAAACACCCTTTCAGATACTGACTTGTTCGGAAACCTTTGAAATCTCTTTTAAACATACAGAAGAACTGTATTGAATTTTCAGTCCGCTACCAAAAATAAAAAATCTCCCAAACAGCTCTGCTGTCTCCCTTTTGAAGTGTTAATTGGAAGCTCTTTAATGTGGTCTCATTAAGAGAAACACACTCATGTGTGTCAATCAGACCCTGTCTGTGGGCGTATCCCCATGGACTGCTTTCCACAAAATACTCTCTCTAAGTGGATGTGCATGAATTTTTAATCCCCCTTTAGGGGTTATTTCTGTCAGCTTTTCAGGCAAATAGGTCAGCGAGGTTCAGAGGTGCGAGCACATTTAATTACAAAAAGCTAAT
The DNA here is from genome assembly GCA_025775065.1 of Hiodon alosoides. Lineage (NCBI taxonomy): Eukaryota > Metazoa > Chordata > Actinopteri > Hiodontiformes > Hiodontidae > Hiodon > Hiodon alosoides. The sequence continues at coordinate 24,353 of JAOYSI010011646.1, read as the reverse complement.
TGACAAACATGACTAGATGTGAGCTTTATGTTGTTTTAAAAAAATATGAGTTCAATTTTCCAGAATTGAAGTATTGGGAATGTTGAGTTCTGGACTGAACGAAGTAGAGTTGTCTCCCCTCAACGCTTGTTTGTTTTTATCCACTTAGCTATTACCTGGGCACTGAAGATTCCCCCCGGAGAAGACAACTCTTTAGGTGACTCTGCCAAACACCCGGCCTTTCCAACCCCTTCTCGTCTGAATCAAAGGAAACGGCATTGCAACCCGCTGATGACTCATCTCTTTCTTTCGAGGCGGAATAATGCAGCGTGTTGTGTCGTTCAACAGCCCTTCAGCGCTCAAAACTTTTAACTGCATGACTACGGGTTTAGAATCACATGACTCAGACAAGTTTTACAGTGAAACTAAATCATTTCATTTAGTTTGATATAAAAGAGAATTCAGAAAAGGTTAAATATAGCATTGCTCGTAATTGCTATTTTACAGGTGCTGATGGCTTTTATCATTCTAAGAATTATTCTTATATTCTCTGATGTGAAAGATTCTGTTTGCTCCACTAGATTGTTTTGTTTGAAATGTTTTGTTCTTTTTCTGAAACTTTAGTGTCTCCACGTTTGATCCATTCCCTCGCCGCTGCCTGACATGCGAGTTGAACAAGGCGCACTGCTCCTTCTTCAGTGCCGATGTTAGCCCGGGAAACCTGCACGTCATCCTGCATTGTGAAGGTAGGAGGTCCTGACATTGAAGGCTGCCTGTCAGTCTGAAGCAGCTTTTACTCAGCCTGTCTGGATAAGTAGCAATTTTCAGGTTAGGTCTCACATGGTAAACCTTAGCAACAATATGCCAATATTGCAGTGTTGTTGCAACACAGGCTATGAGAAAGCCAAAATGAAAATGAAGTGCTGATATGAAATGCTGGAATAATTCAATTAATCTGAAGATAATTAAATTCTTTTATGATGCTAATCAGTTGATAATGGCCCGAGGAATCTGTTATCATTGTGCCAAAAAACAATTTAATTTCAAGTACCTGGCATTAAAGAAAACAAAAACAATTATCTATGCTATTGGAAATACTGTGCAGGCAGCAGATGTATGTATATAAATGCTCTTTGTTAAGGCACAATAATATTGGAGGAATAAAGCTGTATTTATTTCATATATTTAAATCTTCCCCATAAGGCATCACTAAAATTGTTTTCCTATATTGCTTTTATATTGCAAAGGGGTGTTATTACACCTTTTTATTATTACTGTATAAGATTGCTGTTTTAGCTTAGCCAGTTTGTGCTAAACTTATTTTAAAGAAGCATTTTTTTAAAGATTACTATATTACTTTGAATTATGTATTAATATTTATGTTAATCTAATAAGTCTAATAAGTTATTATGATATACCATGTTATAAGGTTATAATAACTAAACCACTACTGGAAAATACATTTAGCTCAGTCATAACTCAGTTAAGTATGCACACTAACTGACGATCGCTAGGTTACATTACGGACTCGTGACCTCTGTCTCTCTGGGCATGCAAATCAACATTCGTCCCTGGGGCTGCCCTCATTAAAAGTAAAAAATAAATAATTTTGTGCAGTTGGAAAAAAAAAATGCTTTGTAAAGGATAAATGGCAAGTCTGAGAGCATTGCTTTCGCTTTCAAGAATAACCACAGCAAAGGCCTTCAGTTAATAGTTACACAACAAGGCAGTCCCCTCCAAAGTGAAAGAAAAAAGCAAAAAACAGCCACTTTTCATTATTGCCAAGAGGAAAGGGAGAAGAATATACTTTCCACGAGAATTTGGGATGTTTATGTGCCCAAGGTCTGCGCACAGAGTTTATTATCGTAGTCAATAAAACCTAAAACAACGTGAACATAAACAAAAAAACTTATATCCGCTGTTTCCCCCAACACGGGAAAAATAACATTTACCAAGGTAAAGGCCCAGTGAAACTGGTTTAACAAAACTGTAACCCGTCCCTTCTGAGAATAGTGCTGGGGTGTGAGAAAGCTTATCCGCCAATGAGAATGATTTTGCCTGAACAAATATTGGACAAATACGTTGAAATGTAGTACGTAGTAATGGATTTTTACTAAGATAAAAAGGTTTGAAAGTTTTTGTTTCCTCAGTAAATCTATTCATAATTATTAACAATGATAATAATTATTTGTTGGTGATAATTTAATCCATCCCTGTCATGCAAAGAGTTTGCTCTGTCAAATAAAAATTATTAGTGGATTCTGAATTAACATGAGAAAATATTAAGTTTGTATTTTTTCATTACCTAGCATCCAATAAAAAGTGATTTCAATTTGTAATCTTGCAAAAGATTCTCTGTCTCTAAATTATCAGTCACTGACTACCTGGAACTGAACTGAATAATGAATTACAATGACTATATGAACATATGAAAATTTAAAAACCAAAAGTTTCATGACAGTCCTTTTTATGGCCTTGCATGGTATTTTTAAAACTGTAATAGATACAGAGCAAGGTCAGCTGGAACAAGCCTATTTATTTATATTGGTCTGGTACATATTTCTGCACAAACCATAATCTAAACAAAACTAGGCGTCAGATATTGTATGCCTGTTTTGTATTAATGCAATTGACTAGCTTTTTTGATATGATAGAACCGATGTAGAAATGTGATATTGGGGTTGCCGTGTTCTATTTCATATTTGCAAACAATGCTGTTGTGCATATCTTGAGCATAGCACTGACTGTGAGTTGCTTTAGAAACCCTGCCTAAGATCATTGGCTAAGACAATAGTACAGAAATATAATGATAGTTTAAGCCTAATCTTATTATTTTTTATTTAATTAGGTCCTGGGGTGCCAACCATATTCCTGCACAGTCTCAATAACACTAACAGTAAGTACTCAGTTTCCCTATTTCTGTCTACATTCCACACTGGAGTATAATGGCTGGTTATATTTGAGGTTATGATGTAGGTCAATATCCGTTCTGATATTTTTTTTCCCAAATGTCTTCATTCTCTCAAAACTAGATTTAATTTGACAAGGATTATTTGAAAAGAATTTCAATTCGTGGCTGGTGGTTTTTTACGGTTTTACAATGAAAATTAAAACAATGAAATCATTTTATCACAAAAAGATAAATTGCCTCTTTTTTAATTTGTAGACTTCAATATTGTTTGCAGTACTAAGCATGTGGTGAAAATAAATAAAAAAAAGCTCTTCACATCTCTAATAGTAGAATTTTAATATTTATAAATCAGCAAGCTACCAGAGTGGCATGTGGCTCCTATTGATTGTGTGTTGTGTTTAAATGGGGAAAAAAGGCTGTAATTTTCTCGCTATCGATCTGAACTAAAGCATAGTTGTCTCCCTCTAAATATAAATGTTTTAGCAGTTGAGTTATGTAACTTCCATGCCATCAGGGTGGGGTAATTATACTATCTGTTTGAAATGAAATGTTATTGCAGCTATAATGGAGACTCTTACTGAAGTTTCCTTCAGCTCTAAACGGTAATGTGGTGCTCAGCTAGTGCCTGGTGGTGGATGGCGTTCCTCATTAGTGTGAATGCTCCTCGTTGGCAGTTCTGACCTTGTTTCTCACAGGCTTCTTCATCCTGGAGAACAACACCTTGCTTAAGGCCGCCATGCGACTCAAAAAAGTCCAGCAGACGCAGTTCGAGATTGTCCAAGTGGAGCAGTTTGGTAAAGTCTTCGTCAAAGTTCAGTTTATTCAGTTTATTCTCCTGCAACCCCCCCCCCCCCTAACATTATCTATGTGTTATTTTCCTCATTTAGATCTACCACTGAGAATCTCCTACCCACCCGACTTCTCTGAGTTAAATCAGTACGGCCTTCTCTTGGTTGTGTAGGTATTTGTTGGCCCTCCTTCGCTGGAGTCTTATTTGGGACAAAGTGTTGAATTAGACCGTTTGTACTTTCGGGACTATAACCTCATGTTTTGTATTTATTTTATACTACACATATTAATGAGGTTCAGTTATCACACAGCACACATCTCCAATTATTGCAGTAAAATATCCATTTTGGGCCCTGCTCTTTTACAGTGATGGTGCCCCTGGAAGCCAGTCAGTGAGCGACAAGTTCACGTTGGACTGGGACTCGGTTCTGGTCAGCTCGGACAGTGTCATCGTGGCTCGGCTGGACAGCAGGGGAACCGGGTTCCAGGGCCAGAGAGTTTTGCAGGAGATCCACCAGCGCCTAGGCACCGTGGAAGTGCTGGACCAGATTGCAGCTGTGGAGTACGTGATGGAGTATTGTCCAGTACTGGGATATGGTTCTACGGTCTTTTGGGTTCACTTAAAATTTGTAATAGCAAACCTTGACAACGTTTCTTTTGAGTCAGAATGCATTGCGTCGTTTCCATAACCTTGTATTTTGTGTTCCGTGAGATGTTTGTAAATGGTCAATGCATTCTGCTTATTCCAGGCACATGCTGAAATACCCATACATTGATCGCACACGAATAGGGGTGTTTGGAAAGGTAAGAGAATTATATTGTTCTGAGAGTCAAGTCGCGTGACTGCCTTCTTTTGACTGCATCTAATTCCAGCTGACACACATTCGTGTAACAATTAGAAATATCAAAACAATAGAAATCTAATCATGCATTAACTTTACATTATTTTAATCTGTATGTTTCTGTCTTTTACAGGGCTATGGTGGTTATATCACATTAATAATGCTGAAGTCAACCGAAAACTTGATTAAATGTGCAGTTGCAGATTCCCCAGTAACAGACTGGAAACTTTATGGTGAGTGAATGAACGATACCTGCCGTAATGAATGTGTAAATGTGATTAATCAATGTCTGTTTACATAGAAATAATGTCATACAATTTACAAGATTTTCTTTTTTTTTGAGGGGGGGAGGAAATTCAAACATATTCAATAGCAAGATCAAGCTAAGCAGAATGAATAAGCTCTTGCCTCATAATTGTATAATACCCAGTTTTCTCCATAGAATATTAATATAATATTTGATTTTGCCGCTGGTTTACACCAAGACCAAGTCTAGTCCTGAGTCTTGAGTTGTTCTAATTATATCTGAATATATCTGGAGAGTAATCAAGAAATGAACATGAAAAGGGATCGTATCTTTAATTATTACTTGTTTAATGAGATCTGTTAAATAAAACTCGATAGACAGTAAATCAGGTTATGAGATCCAATAAGCTATGCAAACCTTTGAAACAATGTTTTACAGCGATAAAATGTCATTTAGTTTAAGCATATTTCCTTAATCAAGCTTGTAAAAGAGAGAGCGTGGCAGTGTTTAATGCTCCACTGATTTATCACACTGCCATTATATGTGGAGTCTTGGTCTCCTCATCTCTCTTCGTTCCTCAGAGATCTATATTTTATATACATCGAAAAACCATTCTTCGCACTAGTGGGAAAGAAAGTCGTCCAAAATGACTTTGCCATATTTCTGACCTCGAGGAACATAAATTCTTCGTAAAAAAAAACGCCTGCTGCCACGGCTTTACTTAACACGCACGCGTGCGCCGTTCGTTCCTGCTCAGTCTAAAGAAACGAAGGCTGAGAACGAGCGGCACGCGGCATTGAGGCTTCCTGGCCTCCGCCACTCCCCGGCCGCTTGCGTTTCCCTCAATGTTGCCAAAACGTTGCTTATTCATTAATCATGACCCATTTTCCTCTCTAACAGCGTCAGCGTTTTCAGAGAGATACTTAGGCCTGCCATCAAAGGACAACAACATATACGAGGTAAATGGTTAGCGTTGTGAATTTGTTTTCGTTCGCCTCTGTGGGAGCACAGGGCTGTCAGATTTGCATTTCGGCACTGACAGGAGCAGCCAGGAAATAATTGATTCTGTGGTTTTTACACCGCCGCTCAGCGAGCTTGTCATTCATCCTCACCGCGGCTACAAGGCACTGTGTTGGTTTACTTCACATAACTTCCGTTTCCACATCCGTGGGGAGAGGCCTCCCTGTGTAATCTGAGGCTTCCCTCGGATATTGGATCTCCAGAATGTGAGCTTTGACCCGATCTGTCAGCTGCTCTGAGGCTTTGAGCAATAGACAGGAACAACTTGAGGCTAAGGGAGAGTAAAAGAATGTTTAAAAAAAAAAAAAAACAGCCATTGGAGAGTACTGTCGACATGTTACTAAAACACAGGCCTCCCGGTTGTGTATTTATTACAATACTACTCAGAATTAAATAGCTATCAGAACCCCTGCAAAACTGCACACGTTGATTTATGGATACAGTACCAGTCAAAAGTTTGGACACAGCTACCGGTACATTTAATATTGGAACGATCAAGTAAAACAGACTTTTTGCAGCCTTCAATTTGAGGATGAAAAAGCAAGTTCACGCAATGAATCTCTCTAGCTGTAGTTTATTGGATAAAACTATCCATTAAACATCAGTCTTCTGCTTAGAATGATTATTTAGGGTTAATAAATACGCAGTAGGTGCATATTAGGCATGTTATAATGAACTTAAAAACACTTATTATTAAAATGCAAGTGCTCTTTTTTCTGTTTCCTCATAAAATGTTTTACAGTTCTCCAGTGTGCTGCAGAATATTCAGAGACTGAGGGAACAGAAGTTGATGCTAGTACACGGAACAGCTGATGGTAAGCTAACTGTGTCCTATTACAAGGAAATTAGGGAATTATTTTGGAAACATTGACCAATCTGGAGTGGAAGGTCACCATACAGCAAATGCAAAATGATTATGGATATATACTTTTGTTTCTCGGACCCAGATTAAGTGCATTCTAGGACCCAGTGGTTAAGTGCATATAACTAATGTGTCACGTTTTGCTTTCCAGCTAATGTCCATTTTCAACATTCAGCAGAGTTGATTCGAAACTTGGTTAAATTCCACGCAAACTATACTATGCAGGTAGGTACAGGAATCTGCTATTTCAGGTGGGATTTCCGGTGGATTTCTACATAGAATACCAAAAGATCTGATTCGTATTGGGAATTTAAGCAAATTCTTCTATTTATTTTTAAGACATTATTTTAAGCAGATGATATTTTTTCTGTTGAAAACTTCCGGCTGAGTAGCTGATCAGCATCTTGTCGGTATCCTTTCAGCAAAAATATTGTATCAACGCTATATGCCACCGTCGAAATCGTAACTGAACAGGTGCAACTCTCTGTGTGGTGACAGATCTATCCAGACGAGGGTCACTTCCTCTCCCAGAAGAGCCGACAGCACCTACAGGAGTCACTCCTTACCTTCTTCAGAGATTGTCTCATGGAGGACGTCTTTGCCCCGCCCGAAGAGCCGGAGGAGGAGGAGGAGGAGTAAAGGGGTGAAGGGGACCCGCTCTCGACCACAGACTATTACTGAAACCCCAGGGACGCCGGATGTATTGTTAGGTAGCGGAGATCATCAGAGGCGGGGTGAAGGGCGGTTTGAGTTACGGTGCAGCAGCACAACGGGAAGCGATTGGAATTGTCACATATCAACGCGGCCCCTAGTCTCCAGTCCCGCCCAAGCACAGGAACCCCCACCCCCACCCCTACCACCGCCATCACCAAGTGGGTCATCCCATTTTTACCTCCACGGTTACATCTGCATGGTTACTTCCATTTAGTGTTTCTCGCTTTTCCATGTAATTATTTGTGGTGATTTTCTATTCAGGAAAAAAAGAAAACAAAACCCAGCCAAAATTCTCTCTTCTTTTCGACACTGAACATAATGCCCCCACTTCTTTTCTGACACCGACAATGCAAAATCAACATTACTGTGACAGCCATGGAAAAAGTGCAATTCCTGCTCAGCCCTCTCTCATTTTCTCGCCAATAAAAAAAAAATGGTATTTTGTACAGTTCAACAGAGTGTGTACATATATATTTTTTAGATTTGTCTCATAGTTGTCTATGGGGAATGATTTACTTTGAACTCCAGTATATATATATTTTTAGTTGGCTTTGTTAATGTTTTCTCCCTTAGGATGGATTTTGTAAAGTCTTGTTAATTATGTTCTTTATAAGGGAGGTTGAATGTGGGATTGGGATATATTGTTATTGTCTTCAAGTAATGGTTATAAATAAATGAATTAAACTAAAGAGCTGCGAGCAAATGAGCATAAATGTACACTGACCTGTTCACTCGTTGAGCCAAAGGCGTTTTGTGAAATGGTGGTTTAATGTATTTTCTCTATAGTAATGCTGAAGGGAGGTCACTGTAGGATGAGCCTGGTTCAGGATTTACAACATCTGTATTAAACAGTTTACACACTCCACAAATTGTATTAATGGTAACCAGACAGACGATCCCTTTTTTATAAGCACGGAGTGGCGCGATGCAAGTTTTGCCTAATGTACGCATCATAACCACTTTGTCGCTTCTTGAATTAATTTCCTACCACGTCAGCAGGAAAGAGGGGCCCAGTCCACTGTTCTCTATGCTGGGTGCTTCACTACGCTTAGGCCTGTTCTCTATAGGCCAAAAGCCTTTTTCCCCCCTCTGTTTTCTCTTGCTTTGTGATGTCAGCCAAATCCAGGAACCAGCCAGCACAGACAGCGGCACAGCATATGGACACCCAAGCCCCATCTCCAGACTTGGCCCCCCTCGTGCAGCAAGCTAACAGCATCGGTCCCCTGGCCTGAGGAGTACAGCCAGCCCTGTCCCAGGCTGAGAGGGGATACAAGCGGAGGACGGCTATGACTTCATTGCATTGGGCTGTGTGGTGCGTGTGCGTGTGCGTGTGCGTGTGCGTGTGCGAGTTGTACCTAGTCCTACACGTTCCATTGTTTCACAGTTACCCTAGTGGCTGCGCTCGCTCTGTGAGCCAATAAGCAGCTGAGACAGCCTGTCAGGTGACTTTCAAGTAATACGATCTGATGTGGCATGAAGACAGGTTGCACAGTTGCAGGGCCCAAAGCTTTGCGCCTTTCCAGGGGCTGTTTCAGACCCCTCATGTTTGTGGCCTCTCGCCCTGCACAAAAATTGTGTCCCTCCCACATAAAAGTAAAGAGAACGGTGCAGATCCCTGAGCCAGGCCTTCGTTGAAAGCTGCCAGCAGACACGCAAAAGTATTTCAGGACTTATTTTACAGTGCAATTAAATGGACAAAACTCACAGTGTTTATCCATGTTTGTGTTTTCCTCCATCGTCTTTTAGAAGGCATTAAACTGAAAAAATGAACAGGCCATTCAGCTTAATTCATCTACAAAATGCAGTTCATCTTTCATTTTGAAGAATTTCGATTTTAAAGGATCCCAAAGTTCCTGCTTCCTCCACAGATCCCGACAACGTATTCTATGCACTTACTACTCAGACTCTGATGTCAAGAATTTACTTTTAATATCAGTCTGAAAAGTATTTTTCTATAACTTTCACTTGTGCCCTCGACCAAAGGTTTTTCTTGTGTTCTTTCGACTGAACCCAAGGCGAAATAGTCTCTGTAGTTTAACGGTTTACCTTATTGTTACCTTTCAAAAAAAATGCAAATACTTCACATCTCAGCTTAGCCCCTTTTTGGGGTGAGACTAAGGAGATAAAGTGCTTGTATTCGTTCTCATTGCTTTTGCTGGTTTCTCTATGATCAATCTTTCTTTTGGTATTTTTTATGATACTTTGAGCAGACCTGGATACAGTGTTCTTGATCAGCGGTGTACAAAAGTGAAGTGGGGGGGCGGGAGAGCATAATACAGTCTATGCAGATTGCATTGCATCATGCAGTTTAGTCATACAGTTTAACTTTTTTTAATCATCATGTGTTTAATTACTCTGGAAGTAAATTTTGGTGATATGCCTTTTCGCGAGTGAAGGCATTGGATGTGCTGTAACTTTTTTGGCATTCACTTGAGCGAGACTCCCCCCCCCTTTTATTTTTAATTTGGGAGGAGGCCAGTGCCTCATTTGTGATTATCTCCAAGCCATTGCAGTTTGGTATGACTGCGTTCAGTGTGTTTTGTTTGTTTTGCTCGTTTCCTGCAGTGCTGAAGATCAAGCAAGAGGATTTCATTGCTTACCCTGGGTCAGCCGAGGTTGCTTACCCTGGGCCAGCCGTGGTTGGTCTTTCTGATTTCTCTTCCACTGTCATCTATTTCAAGTGCCCCCCCACACACACACACAAATAGTTATTTGGGAGCACTCCTTGGGTCACCTTGACAGGACAGGACCTGGGCTAAGCCCTTCTTCGCATTTCAACCCTTCTTACACTGAGCACTGCCACCTCTGGCTTGTTTACAATCATCACAGGGTCTTATCTGAAAAGCCCCTAAATAACAATACCGTGCTCTCGCTTCTGTGTGATGTGACCTGGAAAGCACCCTCTCACTCAATATTTGTCAGGAGTTTTATCATTTTAGGGGTAAAAATCTCTGCATACTTTCCCTTATTTGTGTCATGCAAATTATGTGTGGTTTTTCATGTGGGACATAGCCCACGAAAGTGTAGCGACAATGATGGACACGGGAAACAAATGCAGCTGCTTCTGTGAATCTGCGTTCACATGCCAGTCATCCGCCAATCTGAGTGACAAGGAGAAAAAGAGTGAGCAGAGGCAGGAAGAGAAGGGAGTGCCAAAGGTGCCCCATATTTACATTTCTATACTCCATCTATAATGCTTTCAGTGCTTAATAACGTCAAGCACATTTGCAGGTTCAAATCCAGTTCACTTAATTTTCAGTCGATGATTGGTGCGCTATTGGCTGGGCAGGGTGAGCGGGAATAGGAAGGTTTTTTTTTTTTTTTCTCTGCCCGTTGCTGACCGGCAACTCCTTTCGGCTTCCCGGCAGACTGATAGTGTGGCAGAGAGGGACGTGCCTCTCTTCCAATCGCCGCTAAATCTCTGGTGCAGGCAGCGTTTAAAATGATGGGTTGCTCAAAAGGAGATTGGATTGGAAGAGATCAATTGCACTACGTCCTTACCCCCTGTTGGCAGGATTTTGAGGTGACAAGCCAAGACGTATTGTCAGGATTGCAGAGAAAAATTTTAAGTAATTGGCAGTTCCAAATTTAAAGAAGCACCCGGTACCTTTCAGGAGTGTCACTGTCATACGAGGATACAGAACAGTAAGCATATACTTACATAATTAGTGGGTATGGTTGGTCTTTCTTGTCCTATCTGCTCAAACTCCATCTTTGAGAAGAACAATCAGGCTTCTTTCATATTTGTGGGGGTGGGGGGGTAGGCGCTGGCAGTATATCCCAGACACAACTAAAGGGAGCTAGCATTCAAGACCTAATTGTGTGGAATGTAGGGCACTTGGTGGGATGGTAAAATTCACTCACTTAATATTGTAGCGTTGGGGCAAGCACAACTCAGGAGACTCAGATATGCACACAAGGAACTGCTCTTTATTAGGTCGGGCTCTGCTATCTCAGCGTACATCAGACCAGCCCACACAGTACAAGCACAAAGACCCCCACACATGCAGAAGACAAGCCCCAAGCTCCATTTAGCCTGCTACTGAGACAATCCGCGGTCATACCCTCCACGTCTCCTCTTTGTCCTTCAGTACCGGTCGGTGACGCTTGCTCTGCGGTCCACTTGTGGCTCACCAGCTCGTACAGTGGACTGGCTATGAATCACAGACAGGTACCAGTGAGAACATGCACGTGCTCTTCAACCTGTTTCACCACCTACACCTGTAAGTTAGTTCCCCTTTTAGACCATGGCTACGTTCATTAAATAGACAAAATGGGTGGCTGTTTGTAAAAGCTACTAAAAAGGTCACTAGCTATCCACAGCAAAAACTGACTACATATTTGATACTCAGTCATGCTGGAGTATTTACAACCTTATTTGACTCAGTTGTATGGCTATAGATATGAGCTATAATCTAAATTCCATTTACTAACTCATAAAGGTAAATTAGCTGTATTTTGTTTCAGTGTCATTAAAAGCTTAAAAAAATAAGATTGAAGACAAAATTGAAGACCTAGCATTGGCTTCTGTGAAGATCTTACAGAATCTGATCTGTCGGTCTTCAAACATTTTTGAGCTAAGCCCCCCTGCAAAGATACAAGTTTTGGTGACGTAACATTCTACACCTTGTGGCAGAATCTCACCAGCAACTGTAACTGAAGCAAAAACCAAAATCTGAAGTATAGGATTACTTTCTTTACTTGCACTCCTGTTACTGCACCAGCAGTTTTTTACATTACGTTGGTATTACTGCTAATGCAATCTCAGTGCGTTTTCTTCTCAACACACAATGTCCATATTTTGATTAATTGCGCAAGGCTTTGCTTTGCCCAGGGCAACCTAAGGCACATGACTGGAATGTGGGTGAAGGGCTTTCCATCAATTTTAAATTATTTGAAGCATGGTCGCTAAAAGCAGGCATCCATTTAGCAGTCTAAAAATGATGAAGTTTGCTTATCCAACAATACTCAAAAACGACGGCTATAGTCTAATTAAACCCATTACCTGGAGCTTCCTACCGAGGGCTCTTTGGCATCAGTGGGACACGATGACATGATCCATTAGACATGGTTTGTGAGAAGTACACCGAAAGAAAACATGGAAGTATCAAACTCACTGGAGTGTTGGGAGTTTTTCTGCTCACAGCAAAAGTGGTATTGCTAAAGATACTGAGATAGCCCTAGATGTAATTAAAGGGCTCAATTAAAGGCCCTATTAGGAAGTCCTCACCCTCACAAGGGTTTTATTCCCTTAGGTCAACACAACATGTTCCACTCAAGGGGTGAAAAAACAAATCAATTCAATTGTCATTAGATAAGAATTTACCACTTTTGCTATGACACAACTAAATTATCTCAGTTACAACTAATTGCCTTCAGAATTGAACACGCAATTTAGTTAAATTCAAATGGAGTCCCTCCGTACACAATAAAAGTGGTTCACATGTTTTCAGAGTAAACACACCTGTCTCCACAGTTAGGTAGTAGTGGAGCTTAATCATATCAGCTTTATCTTAAAATAATTATTGATCAGTCAATAATCAGTTTCAAGTTAATTTACCAATACATTTATAATTAATAATTGTATTCACTTAAATTGCAGGGAATTTTGCTGAAAGCATTTGTTTTTTGAACAGAGATAATATGTGAATTAAATCAACACAGAAAACCTGGTAAAATTATACAAGTTTATTAACAAAGAGTTTCAAAAACAATTGGGAAAACAAAACACGTATGGGGATTGAGTAGTCACATTATTACCAATGAGTGCTCGAGTAGGACAAATTATTTTGAGAATGTCTAATTTGTCTAATATTGCATTTATGTAAATTAGCCTAACGCCAAGTATGATGCAAGTCTTATTAACGGTGATACATTTTAATGGCTAATGTGCTAATCCCTACAGACCTTTTTAATCTTGACTCAAAGTGGTGGATACCTATCTAAACTATTTTTATTTTTAATTTTTTAACCAGTTTGTTTCACAGTAAAAAAAATACGATATTGCCTTCTTGCTGCTTGAGAAGGTTGCATAAACCTTAAATGCATCAAGATTTCAGGTTGGAACACAACAAACTGTACTTACACAAACTGAATATACACAGAGAAAAACATGTAAGCTTCCAACGAACACAAAAAACTGTAAATATGTGGTCTTTATAAAATATTTAAACTTGTTTCTCATCCAAACCTACTACAAGTATGTTCAATTAACTCTACTTTCTTGACGATTTATCAGGAGAAAATAAACTCACCATCTCAGCATGACCTTTGATGTATGAATACTACTGCTGGTAAAAAGTGCCGAGTTGGCAGAACAAAGCGTAAACTTATACACAGAAATGAATAGCAGTGCTGACACTTCCACAGGCTTTCAGCCTAGTCCCGTGTAACTGCAAAAAAAAACTATGAGTACCTGTTTTTCATTCCCTAATGTATTTCTTAAAATAGTCTTTCATTTCTTAAAATTGTCTTGCTTCTAACTCAGAGCACGATTATCGGTGGAATCAGGGGCGATGAGAGGACAGGTGAAATTTTTAAATTAAATTAAATGTCCAAAACAGGCAACCCACTAATGCTGAAGTCCAGCTCGATGTTCAATGTACTCAATATAGGGGATCTACAATCCATTCTCAGCATCTGCCATACCAAGGCAAATGTGTCCTGCAGTTCTCGATCCCCAAACCAGCACTGGATGAATTCCTGGCTGAACAGAGTAACCTGTGAACCGATGTAGATGTGTCCAAAATGCATAGCAGCTTCCCAAGGTCAGCATCTGGGCCTGCATCTCCTTCCACAGTTCTTCCATAGGTTCACTACACAACCCTAGCTGCTCCACACTGGACTCACTGCGCACTGCAGAGGTTCTGTGGAAACAGGCGCCGAAACACGGCAAGCCAGCACCTCCCTCCCTTCTGTTACATGTAGACCACTCAACTCAGATATTTTGAAAGTTTTAGAAAATCCTGAGCTGCCAATAATTACTTATTGTGCGCATGCTATTAAGTTTTGCACAGATTCAGTTTCTTCCCCTTCTGTAACGTCATGGACAGTGAGGGAAGCCAAGCAGAGCTCAACTGGGGCCCACACAGACTGGGGCCCACCCATTGGTGAGCCAACCTTGAGCCCGAGCCCAACAGAATCCATCCAGACCATCTACTACCCACATGGGGCCCAGTTGGGTGTGCCGACAGGGTAAATATAATAGGTTATTTAGAACAATGTCTCTTCGTGTTAGGCAAAAGTTAAAATAAAATAAAATTGTTGTATATATTCAATAAAGTAACAGAAGTAGTTTGTTGTATTTGCTGTCTCGTTTATTAGGTTAGATATTTTCTCTCAAAACAAAACAAAAAAAATATTGTGATAAAAGTACATTAGGTGTGTGTGCACATTCAAAACAGGTTGCTCTTCAAAGGTGCCAAACCAAGCGGTGAATCAAAAGCAAAAAATGTAAAACAGTGACGTGCAGTTCAATTTGGGGACATTTTTGCTACAACACAGCCAACAGGCCTACGTAGCTCGTAAAAAAAAAAAAAAACAAAGCAAAAAACTGTTCACTATATATATAAATTGTTGCTGGTATCCTGGTGAATCCTGATGCACTTTAGCTGCCTGTGTTAAACAGCTGAAATGATCAAATTCCTTCTGCTGCAAAACAAAAGCCACGGCATAACGTAGCTATTATGCCAAGCTATTAGCCATGGGTAGCGTTTGCAATTGGCCTAGCTGTAATTCTGACAGACAATCTTAAAATTGAAAACATACAAATAAATCAAATGTAAATCTTGCATCTTATTTGCATGCAATTTGGATAAAATAGTCATAGTTTATTATTTGGACTACTTAAGCGTTGAAGAAAACTTAAAAGCCTGTCATGAAAATAAAATTCAGTGCACAGGCCAAAGTGTTATAGAATAATAAACCTTAAAATGTGTCTGGGAATATTTCAAGCACAGTGGAAATCTTATAGACTAATAAAAATGACCTTCCTAGCCAACAAATAACGTTTAGTTCTGCAGAATACCAACACTTTCATTGCTGTTGGTAGATTTTTTTTTTCATAGTGTGTTAATAAAACTACAGTTGCTTTAGGGGGAAAACTGTCCCCTCTTTGCAGGGATGATAAGCCTGGGCCTTGCAGAGTATTGACTTACTGTCTGGGATATTGAATCATCAGAGCATGGGCGCGGCTAAAATTGTGCTGGTTTGTTTCATCATGTTTCCCAAAGTCCTTAACTAATATCCGGCAGGCATAAAGAAAAATCTCACTAAACATATATGACGGTCACCGTAAAGCAAGGTAATTGGTTTAAAAATATATATGTAGTCCCTCATTACATATTTACGCCATAGGGTTCTATTGCCTCTGTCTGTGAACCTGTCAAAGACACAATAAATACAATAGAAGCCTATTTAATTCGCTTTCATTTGCTATTGAACAGGGCTACTCAATTGCTGCTCTCTAGAGCCACTGTCCAATCAGTTCGTAAATGTGTGACGTGCGTTAAGTGAAGCCATTTGTTTACCAGCAAAGCCAACCACAAGAATTAGGAAGACCTTTGGTAAAACTAAGTGCTCACTGTATACTCTTTATGCACCTGGTGTTTTCTCGGACTGCCTGTTTTCTACTGTGATATTAGGTAAAATAAATGTGTATTCCTTTTGGAATACTTGCAAATTACCTTTTAAACATGCTGTTATTTATTGTGTGAACTTTTGTGTCCTTGTATTTTCACCAATTCTTATTTGCATTTCAAGTAAACTCTAAAAGCTTTTCTCATTATAAACTACTTAAGTTATCTCTCCGCTTACTAAAATGGTCTAAAATAGAACTGAATGTAAAGTAATAAAGGCCTTGTAGTTTAATATATCTGTTTATAGTGCCGGAAGCAAGCATAACCATTATTCTGTGTTTAGCGCACTTTATTGATTACATTTTGGCAACAGCAGAATATTCTTTCCGTATTTCACTATGCACAACAAACAATTCATACAAAAGTAGCTTCTATACAAATAATCCATTGATTAGTGAAATTATTACAGATTTTATCATGCAAATTATTTTAATTTAGCATATTGTACTACAAACATAATTTAAATTCTAATTTATAATGAAATACATTTAATTAAATGCAAACTTTGGAAACAGGGGTACGCAATTAGCAGAGAGAAACCCTGGAATCCCTCCAAATCCTTGAGTATCCTTTACACCTTAAGGTGCTAATAAAAAGAAGAACAAATTTGCACTGCAAAGTCAAGCAAAAATTAAATTAACGACTTTGCAAATGAGCTGATCACTCAGAGGACCCACCACTCCGTTCTCATGGCAACAGATCTTCGGCAAGTCATCAAAAAATAAAACAAATTTTGGAGAAAAGGTGACCTAACTAAACCAATTGACCTATCTTTAATTGATTTATTTTATTCTCTAACAGGATGAATCTTGCAAAAATAATTGAGGTCTTTTTTTTTTTTTTAAAGATATGAACATTGCAGAACTGTACTACACTGTGTGGTGGAACATGAACCAATTAGTACAATTTCTTTATTTTTTTTTAAGTTAAAATTGCATTTAATTATTTTATCACATACTGCGCTTCTATTGTCAGGATGTGCTATAAAAAAATGCCTATCATTCTCTATTTTGAACATACGGACAATTATCAACCCACAGATGACAAAAAGTACGACTTCATGTTTACAAAATGTCAGTCACTCTGTTAATCTGTCGTCATACATTCTATTTAATGACAAATAAACAGTTTATGTAGTTCACAGGAATTCATACAGTTTCACAGCTGGAAGTAACACAGAAAAATTACATTTGGGATTATTGCCTCCATAATAATGATCTCTGCTACCCCACAATGCACTCTGGGAGAACGGCCTTGAGCTTTATCCTGGGCCCCGTTTGTCTGTTAGAAGATCTGATTGGTTTAAACATCTGTTTAAAAAAAGATAACATATTCTTGATTTTTTTGTTAAAAAATTACAGTAAATAACAATAATGTTTTCAGTTGCAACAACAGATAAAGCCACACACATCTACAAAGCTTGCATCTTACTGGCAGTTACTCCCTTCCAAGTCTTGACCATTCTCTATCCTGGTGCCTCAGTGGTGGAATGAACTGCACAAACCTCGCATTATGGTAAGCCACTATGGGTAAAATATTCTTCCAAAGGAAAGCATGTGCATAAGTGATTAAAAATCACAGCCAAAGGTACAGTTTTAGGCAACCTTTAACAGATATTTTCCAACATAGAAACATTGTGTCGCTCCTCTTCGGTCTTCTGCTGTGTCCAACATTGGCAGCCCTTCCATTCTCGCAGAGATATTTACGGATCGTTGAAGTTACAAATGCATGGAAGGTCACCGTGCAAATACTCTGCCTCACGCATCTAAACAAGTTTTAGTTTCAGTATTCAACGTTCCTGCGTTGTTCTCTCTTCCTCTGTCTTATGAACATTTCTTAGGTCAGGGAATGATATTCCGGAGAAATTTGTATGATTTTTTATTCTACTTTTTAAAACACCATCTGTTCAATGCACATAGACAAGGTAATCGTTAAAATTTATGTAATAGTTGTAAAGGACATAAACAATGACTTATATTACCAAGGTAGGTCCTTACTGACCAACTGAGGTTAGATAATTAGACATTGTTTTGCCTGTTTGTTAATAAGAAATAAAATTGCTAGTTATATTATAACTTATAATTACTAAGTTAGATTTACGAGATTTCTTTCAGCCATATTGTTGCCTGTTGCAACTAATGAACGTGGATATGTCACTCACAAATATTAAGTATAATTACAAAAATGCGGAATGGTGATGAATGGTACATTTTTCTTCTTTTTTCTCCTGCTAAGATTTATATATTATATATTCATAAATGTAGGCCTAATTTACTGAACAATTAATAATTTAAATGCTCTTAGATTACGATTGTTCAATTGAGTGTTCTGGAGTCCTTTAGAAACCATTTACCAAACTGTTAATATTTAGTTTGTTTACTGATTAAGATTAATTGTTAATGTTATAGCAAATTTCATATATATATATATATATATATATATATATATATATATATAGTTTTTAGGTAAAAGCCTGAATTCAAACTGAAATTTACAGGTTCGAATCCAACTCATGTCATCTGCCAATTGTGACCAGGCTGCTGCGGGTGAAATTGGCTGGGCTTCTCTCGGCTCGATAAAATTACCTTAGGTGCATAATAACACTGTCATCTGTACCATTTGAGTAAACAAACTTAAACCGCAATGTTGCTGCTTTTGAATTGTTGAGAGGCTGCGTAACCGACATGCTTAATTGTTTTTCTCAGTGTTATGGTTATCCTGCCAGGAGGAAAAAAATCTTTAACAGAAACCATTAGCTAGAAGCCATTTTGGAACAGTTTGAATCATAACTCACTGGGATAAGTATTACAAACGACACATGTTTGAAGCCAGGCAAGCCCTAGCTTTACCGCTCCACGTAATCAATCTGAGTGCTTCCACAACTTTCTCCTCTAAATTTACATCCTCGTCACTCAGTCGCAAGTCCTGTGAATAGCACTCCATCAGAAATGTCTCTTTGCACATCATGAGACATTATTTTTATTCCATCTCTGAGGGAAAATTCTGCCAACTGCTTCAGGGAAGGGGTCCGTTTATAGACCTAGGTAGTTTAATTTTACTGCTGGGAGATGTAAGATTTACAAGGAAACAAGCCATCATTTTTTGGGAAATGCCAAATACAGAAAATAAAATAAGCTCAAATAAAATACAATCACAGTTAATTCACTGGGGGGGGGTTACTTTTTCACATAGGGCCAGGTAGGTTTGGATAGCTTTTTTCCCTTAATAAATGAAATCATCATTTAAAAACGTTTTTTATTTCCTCGGGTTATCTTTGTCAAATATTACAATTTGTTTGATGATCTGCAACATTTAAGTGTGACAAATATGCAAATAACTAAGAAATCAGGAAGGTGGCAAATACTTTTTCATGACGTGTGTGTGTGTGTGTGTGTGTGTGTGTGTGTGTATCTATATATACACATGCAGTCATTTCGTTAAATTTGTTGTTTATTTCTTTACTTACGCATTTGAAAAACCGTTCAGTCACAACTGACCTTCCTCAGCACCTATAATTAACCCTCTGATATTGAATTAAATTTGTTCCAACCAATGTCCAGTAATTATTCTAAAAGAGGTAAACAAAAAATAAACAAAAAAAATAATCTGCCAGGAGAGATTATTCAGTTTGTTGGTTATGCACTTACTAGTTTAAAACTATGTTCATTTTCTTGTTTATACATGTAAGCCAAAATAATCACACTGGATCCAATTCTGGAAAAAAATACCGGTTTGGAATTGAAAGTTAATTTACCCAGCCTGGAACAGTTAATTGTGCTATTGCTTTCCAACTCAAGCTCTGCCACCACAGGTAGGGGAAAGTGCACGAGTGTGACTGAGTTCCACCATCCCACCCACTTCTGAGCCATCTGTTATTATGCACATCGCTAGCCACACAGCCTGCACCAGGGTTCCAGCTCTGATGGCACGGCAAACCTGCAGGCACCCAGGAAACAGGCAGGAATCCCAAACAGTGCTCTGCCAACTGTGCATCACCGCTCAGGAGTACTGGTCACATGACTCGGTGATTCAGGTTCAAGCCTGAAAATATAAATAACCTCCGCTCGGGGAGACCCGAGATGGTTATTTTAACAGCATTCTTTAATAACACAATGAAAATATGGAATATGATAAGAGTATCAGTATGATGAGAGTACCTATCAGTGAGTTGTTTGGTTTTTCATTACAAGCAAATAATAAAGGGCACAGGTTCATTATAATTTATAGCACTAACTTAAAGAAATAGCATCAGCTGCCTAACAGTGCTACAAAGACCCAAACAGAAGTGCTGTAGAGACCAACAAAAGTGTAACAATTCTTGAGCCAAAAAATCATTATCAGCGGCTACATGACTGGCGAGATACACTGGTCATAGAATGACTTGCTGGGTCCTGTGGGACTTCAAGGGGTGAGTGCTCAACCTGTGATTTGATGTTGTCTTGCAGTTCTAAATGTTTCAGGCACCTCATTCCACTACCAAGGGGTCAGGGTGAGGAACAAGTGGAGAGGGACCAGATGGAGAGGAGAGGGACTACCAGACGACTTGGGAAGACAGACGAGGGCTTAATGTGAGCTGCAACGGACGACCAGCGGAGGGATATGAAGGGTGGCATCCATATGCCTCTGAAAGCAGAATACTGGCAGCTCAACTGCTCAGACTAGTGTGAACAGGCATGTGTGTCGTTTGGAGTTAGCATAAGAACTCAGTAACCCTTATTTTGTGAATGTTATTACAGTTTTTTGGTTTTTTTCCAGATGAATAATTACTCACTAATGAGACAGAGTCTCACTACTTACATTATACATAAATTATGTTATGATGACACAATAAATCAGGCCCAGTCACGCTGTGGTTGAACACAATCACCCCAGCTATCATATTCAGTGCAGAGATGCTGTGGTTGAACACAATCAGCCCAGCTA